>JAPMNP010692572.1:0-16720 GCA_029874935.1 Atherina boyeri | reverse complement strand
TTTCTTACATAGGCCACGGTTTCACATGATTGCAGTACCAGTTTCGGCCAGAATCTTACATACGGTACCTTTAAAAGAGGGAAAACTACAGTAGGCTTTAGATTATTATTTTTTTCCGTTTTTCCAGTTAAGAGACCTGCAGCTTATGGTAGCTTGAAGAGGCTGAAAAGCATATTACCCTCACTGATTGAACTTGCAATGTAAGCTTTTCGACATCTGCAGATAGTTAAGAAGGGTTGAACAGGGCTACATAATGTGGATTCAAATATTCTGGGATATTCAATTGCATATTAAGATACTTTTTTTTTCATTTATCTAGGATTCAAAGTTATTTAAATCTAATCTTCTTTGCAGATTTTTGACTGATGCAGTTGCTCAAAGATCAAACACAAGAACAGAGGTGACAGCCAAAATATTTTACACAATGTATGTGAACTCTTCTGCAACTGCAAGTGGATCTTATTCACTAACTTTCCTGGGAAAGAAAGTAGGGAGACATCACTCCGTTGCACCTGCTGGCAAACAAAGTAAGTCCACAACACACCAGCAACATATTAACAAACACACTTTACCTCTGGCTGGCTTTCATCTGCATGGTGATGGCATCCTTGTGATTTTTTTCTGTATCTGAAGTGGCTACATATTCAGCAAGCAGAAAGGTTTAGTTAGATGAGGTTTGAATATTTTAGCTGCTTGGCTGCTCCCACTGTAAACCAGTCAGTATCAGAAGAAGCATAACTCATTAATTCTGGCATGGTTGGGGACCTGGATACGAAGGGCAACTGGGTCCACGAGGACCAGATAAACACATACACATGCAAACACGCTACAGACAAGAGTATGTCTGCTTGGCATCATCTAACCACTCCATATACAGCAGAAATAGATCCAGATGTTTTCTGTGAGGTTCTGCAAGTTTTGATATAGAATATTACAAAATGAAGATGCAAAATCATTTTTGTGGTTTATTTTGCTCATTTATAAAAGACTGAAATGTTTTATTTACCTGGAATAACTATGCAGATCTTTTAGTGTGTCACTTGCAACTGAGTTCTTGTATATATTTTCTCAAGCATTTGGCCTGTTGATGCTTTTATTACTTAACTGTAGTTCACCTTTGCCTTGTGGAATTAACTTGGCACAATAAGGAAAGCACACATTTGTTTATACAAAGTGTGACAGCCAGTGGTTTATGTCAGCGTGAAAACCAAGTCATAGTCAAGTGAATCATCCCAAGATAAATTCTATGCAAGACAGAATCTCAGATCTCAAATCCCCCAGGGTATTCTGAGGGATAACAGCAAAAATGTTTGGAACATTATTTTTTTTTACAGCTGATTCCATCTAGACCTTGCCAGAAAAGTACATAGGAATCAAATTTCCCAACAACTGTTTAGTTCTTGTTAGTAGCCTATATCTGTAAGCCTCGACAATTAGCAAGATGGCTCAATGGATCCTTTAATGAACTCCCCAGAACAGATTGCAATAATTTCTTTTGCTTTCTCTGCTATGGAAGTCAAACTATCAGCAGTGAAATTACGACATTTTAAGTCTTGATTGGTCTCTGTTTCTTTTGTGGTCTCACAACAGTGAAACAAGATATCAAGTGTTGTCAGAGCAGAGGTGCATACATATCTTTACCTGAAAGCCAATCTGTCAGAACATCCCCACTCCTAAATCTTACATCTCAAATATGTTGCACTTCCATTACCCTTTAACTTTGTCATTTCAAATAAATTTAGCACTCCATGTTTATGGCAAGATGCTTTTTTTTCCTTCATTAAAGTTTAAATGTTATTTCTCACTTGTAAGTTATCCACTAAAGGACTATCTCACATTAAAAATATGACATAGACAGGGTTTTTTCATGTGCACAGACACTGATCCATGCTTTTTCCACCTCCAGAATAGATTATTGTTATGCTCGTCTTTCTGGTCTTCCTTAAAACACCATTAAGCAACTACAGTTGATTGCTTTTAAAATACTTTGATTTATTTCTAAAACTCTTAAAGGTTATAGTCCTGAGTATTCGTCCAACTTGATTTTAGTTTACAAGCCTCCCAGAGCCTTGAGGTCATGGAGCTGGTCTCTTATTTATTCACAAGACTGTTACTAAAACATATGAGAATCATCCTTGAGTTTTTATGGCCATGTGGAACTCTGTGGAACAAAAACCACAAGACATTTCTTTTAAGTAAAGCTTTTAACTGAACATCTTTTATTAGTATTGATCATCGTTATTTCATTTATTATTTTAGTCTTATGTTAAATCTAGTTTTATTATTTTCTGATTGTGTTCAATCAATTCATGTATTATTCCCTTATCTAATGCATTCTTATTCTCTATACTATTAATGAACTTGTTTAATACTGAACTCATGTCTTCTATACCATTTTTCTAGTATTTTATTTAACTCTGTTTAATTTTATTCTATTTTATTTTATTTTATTTTATTTTATTTTGTTTTGTTTTATTTTATTTTATTTTATTTTATTTTATTTTTATTTTATTTTATTTTGTTTTATGTTATTTTATTTTATTTTATTTTATTTTATTTTATTTTATTTTATTTTATTTTATTTTATTTTATTTTATTTTATTTTTTATTTTATTTTATTTTATTTTATTTTATTTTATTTTATTTTATTTTATTTTATTTTATTTTATTTTATTTTATTGCTTCACTGAGCACAGTCTCTTGCATTATTGTGAAAGGGATGAGGTTAGGATATGGGGTGGTAGCTCAGGCGGTGGAGTGGCCATCGTTCAAATCAGCCCCAATTTAAATGCTAAAGTGTCCTCAGACAAGGTACTAAGTACCACATTACCCATTTGGTAAAACTCTATGAAATTGCTAGAGTAACCTATGGAGTAACCTAGTCAGAGTATTATCCTGAATACGGTGGAGCCTCTTTGGAATGACCTGAAAATCGATGTACATTGCGGTTCCCCATCAAACCTGGTGGAATTTAAACATTTTAGTCAAGTATAATGGGAAAAAATTTCAAAGAAAAACCTGGGCTAAACTTGTAAAATAATTACCCAAAAGAGTTGAAGCTGTCATTGCTGCCAAAGAGTAACTGGGAAGGGTTCAAATTCTAGTGTAAAATGGATATCTTATATATTTTCTTCCCAAAAATGATCAGAAACACAAAAAATTGTTGATTGTTGATCATTTTATGCAGAATGATGAGGACAATTTGCAATTTAGGCTGTTATTTAAAAGGGGAAAAAAACTATCCGAACTATAAACTGTACACAAAGTTGAAATACAGCATATGGTCTGGAGACTTTGCAGTTTTATTTACTTGGCCTGTATGTTGTGTGAATGTTGTTTTCTTCCTCAGTCGCCTGGGAGACATCTCTCAGGTCTACAGGTCGTGAGGACCCAGTGATGCCCTCACAGGCCAATCATGTCCCAGCAGTGCAGACGCTGGAAGATTTACCAGGCAGTGTGCCAGAGCTGAAGGAGGAGAAGCCAAGTCCAATTATTCACAATACGCAGTTTATTGCAAGCGAAGACAACATGACAGGTCAGAGCAGGGGACTTCTGTAGTTTTTCTGCTTTTTAAGTTTCCTGTCATTAGGTTACCTTCTTTCAGACTTTCAAACTGAATTAAACCTGCATTTTCATTTGTTTTTGCTACATCCTATTAACTTTCTCTGATTCCTGACATATTTTCTGTTTCTCTACTGAAAGGTGTTTCTGGGAGGAAAGTAACAGCATGATGACACGCCCACATTCCTGTGCAAGGAAACACAGAGGGAAGGGAGTGGGATAGAATTGGACTGCATGGGAATGTTAAAGACAGAGTGATAAAATTGAGGCCATTTTAGGGAATGAATCAGTGCTTTAGATAAGACTGAGAATGATAACACAGGTTGAAAATGAAAATAAACAAGGACTAACCTTTGTTAACTTGACATTTAAAGCTATAATATTTTGCGTGCAATATTCCTAAATGTAAATAGAGATTAAACTACATACCAGTCACGTGAAAATGTATAACTTGTTTTAAATATAATAATTAAAATTTAATGTTTCATTGAGGTTCATGTGTTTTCCTTTTACCCAAGACTGCGCCAAAATAAATGCAATAAAACAAGCATAAATGTCTTATAAACCAACATAAAATGCAGATGTTTTTCATTTTCATGATTTTTCATTGGATGCCAATTGCATGAATTACCTTATCTAGAATATCTTTGTTTTTCTTAAGTTTTTATGGTTTTGTTGTGGCATTGTTGGATGATCATGAAACCCTTTCGTACTCAGTGACTGAATACCGCCCCTTAAATCAAGAAGAGTGATTTATGAAGTATAATACCCAATAAAGTCATGTGGCAAATTCAGAAACCACCTGTTACGTATTATCATTATGACACCGAATATTTGCAGGCTTTTTTATATTAGATGACTGATAGCTTCCCCAGTTTCTCTTTCTTCCAAGATACAGATTCAGACAAAGAACATTCTCAAATCGTAAAATGCCTACACAGAAATGAACGTTAACCTAATTCTGATTTATATCTTCAGTTGTAACGATAAAAAAGAAAAAAAATCTCACCTAGTGGGATCTCTGGCTTCTTTTTTCCCTTTCCTGTTACCCATCCTTATAAGGTGATTCCAATTGTCCAACAACATTTGCTTCATTGTTCAAGCTGTTGTCCATCACAAAACTCTGTGGACGAGGAGGTTGGCTGCGATCAGACGTTGGATTGGTGCCGACCGACGGAAACACAATGGACAGGAGGTCAACCGAGGTGCTGTAAAAATAAGATGCAATATTTTTTTCAGGAGATAATGTATTAGTAAGCATAAAGGCAGAGGAACAAACTCTTTTTTTTTATTAACAATATGGCATAATGGATACAAAGAAGTTCAGCCTTGCTGTTTTTACCCCACCACCACCACCTTTTGTCAACAACATTTGACATTCGTATAAAGTATTACTCACATTTGACACATATTTTTACTCCAAAAGAGAAAAATTTAATGTTGTCCATCAAATATTGAGCAAAGATAGGAACACACCAATTTTTCCAAGAAAGAAAAACTTGGAATATTGTCAAATGTAGATGAAAATGACATTTCTCAAAAAAAACATTCTATTCAAAATATAACACAGAAAATACATCAAATGTTAAAAGTGAGACATTTTACTATAGAAGGGAAAATGATAGCTCAGCAACACATCTAAAAATAATTTGGGACAGGTACAACAAAATGCTGGAACTGTAAATGGCATCGACAGTTTATAAACATATTGGAACTGAACAGACTGTGGGAGGAAGTTGGATCACTCAGAGCTCCACACAGAAAGGCCCTAGCCATGATTCACACCAGGAACCTTCTGACTAGGACAGTGCTAATCACCACACCCCCCTGCAGCCCCATTTCATGTTTCATGATTCACTAAATGTTTTCATTAGTCTGGACTGTAAGTAGGACAGACCTTTTGAACTCAGTGCTGAAAACAAGCCAGATGGTCCCTCTCCCTTTAGTCTGGAGGACACGATGTCCATAATTTCCAACAGGAATTTCATCATTTTTATTCATCTCGCAAGCAGAACCGTTTTCCTCCTTGCAAGTCAATTTGAAATGAGATCTGGCCCATAGAAGACGGCAGTGTTTCTGGAACATGTTCACATGTGGCTTCTTCTTTGCATGATAATGTTTTAACCTGCATTTGTGGTTGACTGTGTTCACAAACAGCTAATTCTGAAAGTGTCCATGAGCCCAAACAGTGATTTCAATGACAGAATCATTCCTGTCTTCTTTAATGCCTAAGGATATGAAGATGTTGGGAATCCAATATTTATTTTTCAACCATATTGTTTGCACACAGATATGCCTCCAAATTCTCTGAATCTACTGATGATTTTGTACACTAAATGATGGAATTATCAAAATCTTCCCAATTTTGCACTGAGGAGGATTATTCTGAGATTATGCCATAATTTATAGATGCATCTTTTTGCAGATTGCAGAGCTTTAACCAATTCTTTGAAAGACTGCCTCTTTTTAATAGTCAGTCATGTTAATGACCTATAACTAGTTAACGTTCAGCAGATTATTTTTAGTACCGTTTCTTTTGCAGCCTTTTTGTCCAACTTGTATTTTCTAGTCATTATGCTGCCTTCATATTCAAGATGATGGTATGGTTTGTATGTCTTCTGTTGCATATTGTGAGTAAAATAGTGGTTTATGAGATTTGTAGATCACTGAATTCTGTTTATTATTGACATTTTACAATGCACTAATGCTTTTTTTCAAACTCGTGTTTATAAATATAGTGGAGTAAAAAGTAGGCCTACACTACAATGAACAAATTAAAATATCCTGTCCATATCAAAACAAATCACTTATGAGACAACGGGGAGGCCTAGATTGTGTTACAATGATGGGCTGTGACAGAAATACCAAGATTGGTGTAGGAAATATTAATTGTTAACTCAAAGCTTTTTCTCTTCAGTAAATGATGATAAATTGTAGCATGTTATTTCTGCAGGCCCATCCGAATCTCAGATGCCTGCTAGAGGGGGTGAAGATCAGGCAACAGAAGCAGAGAAGTCACAAGCTGACAAGATCTACATACCGTATGAATCAGCTGAACTCTGCATCACTCAGGTGAAATAATGAGTATAAGCACAGAAAACAAGCACAGAAAAAGTACAAGATCTCACACAGCAACACATTTATATCGTCATATCGAACGAGACCTCAACCCTTATTCCTGATACATATAAAAACAAAAAAAGAAAAAACAGTGAACAATAAATGTTTTCTAGACATGTGACTTTTTGCTGTGTCCACTGAGAGGGCATGCTGGCACACAATGGACTCACTGTCTGACACTCACATGGCTGCCCTGATGCTGCTGCCTTCAAGGCATTCTTATCAACATACTGTAGATGCTGATGCAGTTCTGTGTATCTACTGTACATTCACATGATTAATGTATGCACATGCAAACAGATAGCTGAGGACATGGAAGCAATGAAAAAGAGACACCTGGCAGTCGTCCAGGAACTGGAAGAGAGCTTTCAGATCACAGCTCGGGAATCCCAGGTAAAACGGTGTGTAAGCAATTGTGTCTGCACTAAAACATGTTACTAATGCAAATTGTGTGTGCTATCAGGAATGGATCGTCCAGAAGGTCAGATCTCATTATCAGAACAAGTTAAACAATCTTCGGAGAATCCTGGGCCTTTACCAGGATACAGTAGAGAAGAAGAGGTCTGACTGGGAGAAGAAAGTTGCAGTCAGTTGCTCATTATACATCACAAAACAGAATTTCATACAAACCAAACCTTTTCTATTGTTTTCCCTGTATTTCTTCCTGAAAGTTTCTTGGTTGACTTATGTAAAACATTTGAATTCATTCATCCATCATGTTCATGAACACATATTATGGCCCACAGAACTGAAATATCAAGTGTAATTGACAGTATCTACTGCAGGTCTTGACAGCACAAATTGAGCAGTTGCAAGAGGAGCAGAGAGCTGAGAGGAAGCGAAGCAGCGAGGAAGCCCTGCAGTGGCACAGAGAAAAGGTTGAAGAGCAGCTAGGAAGGCTTTATCATGTCTAAACTGGAGCACCATCTTTTGGCCATATATGAGTAGAACAGAAAATCTTTTCTTGGTATCATTTGTGGGTTTTTTCTTTTTGTTTGTTTGTTTGTGTTTTCAGACCAAAATGCTGGAACTGTTCTCCAACAGGCTGGATGTCATGCACTGCCATCAGGCTTCCAGTGAGTCTTGCAGCATTAGCTGACATGGGAAAAGACTGAAAAATCACTGACCTTTGTGCAAAATACAAGTGTTATGTTACTCTGAACAGCACTGCAAGAGTTGCAAATGGCCCGGCAAGAAATTGGGAAAGTCCAAGAAATGTTGACAGTATCACAAGAGGAGCAGCAGGAAGCTGTAGAGGAAGATGAAAAATCTGAGAACAAAGAACTTACAGCTGAACAACAAACTGAGGTGGGTTTAAATAGTTTGCTTTGCTATGACAACAAAGACACCAACTAAACTAAACTAAAGAATTCACCCTTCTGCAGCACGATTAGTGGAAAATTTTACAATTTTACAATACACTGATGAACACCAAACACATTTAAGTTTGATCACGATACTTAAAAACAAATCAGACCATCTAGATTATAAGAAAAAAAGAATCCTCCTCTGTGTGATATTTACATTTTTGTCAATCGGAGGGTCTGATCCTGTTACTTGGATCTATTCTTAGGCCTGCAGTGACCCTGATCGCCCACTGGAGGGAGCTAACGCCCGTCTAGAGGAGCTAAAGGAGAGCCTGTTCCAGCGGGAGAGGGAGATCACTGAGCTGCTGGAAATGCAAAGAAGCCCAATTCCTCCTGTCCCACAACCACCCTGCAGAGTTCTCCTCCCCACTGTCATACACAAGGTGCTGATCAGACATCAGTCTGCATACCAATACCAAAGTGTTTGTACCTCAAATTATTTAAAAAATGACACCAGGTCTGTTGCACATCTTGATTCATTGCTGTTGTATTAATATAATACAAATTTTTTTATTATTTCAATTTAAGGCTCATGAAATCTGTACTGCAGTGGCTGAAACCAGAGCACTTCTGGACCAAATGATCGAGCATAACCGGGTGGCTTTGGTTGAAGCCAGGGACAAACTAACCTGTCTGCAGAATGCTACAGAGGACTGCCATGATGGAGAAGATGCTTCTGACCAGGAGTGGTTAGAGATAACAGCAACTATTTGAAAAATTAAACAATTCTTGTTATTGGTCAGAATAATCATTTCATATCAGAGTGGCTGGTGGGACCGAACCACCTTTTACTGCAAAATCTGTTGATTTCCCTTCATTTTACAGGTCAGATAAATATGAATCGAGTCTGTCTGTCTTGCAAGAGACCGTGAGGGAGTTTGAGGTCTGTCAAATTGCTTTGGACTACATTAAATCTGGACAAAGCCCTACAATAAATGGTAAACATATTAAATCACTTGATTTTGTTAGCTTTGATCAACTCGCATGCATCCTGTACCTAAATATATCAGTTTCCACCTTATGACCATTAGAAATAAATTGTAATAAGTCTTCCATAGATCAACTTGAACACAATACTGCGTTCCTTTAAATGCATTTCATTTAGCTCATTAAGTGTTGATGCATCACTCAATATCCGAAGTTGACATGTCATCTGTACTCAGATTGTGAAATCTCAGAACTAGAGGACATCCTGGGACAAGGGACAGTCCAAAACGCAGATGGAGTGAAAAAATTCGGCCAGCAGCTTCTCATGCTGCAGGATCAGGTTAGTGTTTTAACACACAGCTCACAGTCTCAGACACAATCAGATGTATCAAACAGGTTAAATTGAATACAGAAAATAGAGAGGAGCATAAATCTCCAATGCCTGTGAGCTTTAATCCTTCCATGTTGCAAGTCTTGTTTTTTATTCAATTGAGTAACCGACAACTCATCATGGAGGCTTTGTATTTTTTTTCTACTAAAAGTATGTTCAGCCTTTTGTTCTGCAAATGACTGTAGATAAAGGTTCTCAATGAGTGCACTGTTCACTCTTTGTATTTTGTTGTACCTTTGTCCCAAGCTGAAGCAAGAAAAAGAAGAGAAAAAGAAAATAATTGAGAACTACACTTCAGAAAGGACAATGAGGAAGAAATATTACAATATGGTGGAAGACATGAAAGGTATAGGCATGCTTTCTTGACCCCCATGCTGTATATTTGTGAATTTTTAAGTATAGATGGGACTATTCTGAAGTGTTCAATGTTTCCCACATAGGTGTGTGTGTTTGTGTTTTTTCATATAGGTAAAATCAGAGTGTTTTGTCGAGTTCGTCCAGTCAACAGAAGCGAAGCCGCCCAAGGTGGCGCCATAGCAGTGGATAAATTAGACGATTATTCTGTCACAGTGGAAACTCCTCGTGGACTCAGGGAGTTTCAGTTTGACAAGGTGTTCAATGCTGAAGCAACTCAGGAGGAACTGTTTCAAGACAGCTACAGGTGAAACTAATTACTCACAAACAATTAATAACATAGCACAATAACTATAGAATAACAATAATATTTCTCAAGGTGCCCGTTTTATTGCTGTCATCTCCGTGACTAAGGTAATATTTCTGTCATAGGCTGATTCAGTCAGTTATCGATGGATACAATGTCTGCATCTTTGCATATGGCCAGACGGGCTCAGGGAAGACCTTCACCATGGTGGGAGACAGGGATCAGAAGAACCCAGGGATCATGCCAAGATCTTTTAACGCCATATTTGATATAACGCGAGAGAACAGCGCAAAGTTTGACTTCAAGGTAGCAGACAGAACATCACCATCATAGTTAAACCTGATGAGAACCTTTTAACATAGCCTACCTCTTGTTTTCTTCCCCTTCTTTCTTCTATGTCTCTTCCTCCTCCCTGTGCTTCTTCATCCTTTAACTTCAGGTCTCAGCCTATATGCTGGAGCTGTACAACGACAGACTGCAGGACCTTTTAGTGAGCCAAGTTGGTGAGGTCCATTCACAGACCCAGTCCAATGGTCAGGCAAGGCGGGTGGAGATCAAAAGGAACAGAAAGGGGGTTGTGTTTGCCCAAGGAGCTGAGACAAAGGAGGCTTCCAGTGCCCAGGAGCTTTACGCTCTGTTCCAGCAGGCCTGTGCCAACAGACACATCTCTGCCACCAGTGAGTCTGTAACGTGCAATGTCAACCAGTTCAAACAGGGTTGTGCTAAATGGTTTGGATTAATCCTGTTAGTTGCACTTAGCGTGAGACAGCTATGAACATAATTACTGGACTAAGAGGTGATTGGCAGAGCATCCATATACTGCAGAAAGTAGAGCAACATTATTTGATTAAATTGAAGGATTCAATGATAAAAACAACGTCTTTTGTTTGTGATTGTGTGGGAGAAATTCGAGCTGAAGCTCAACAAGTCAGTATCATTTGTTGTTGTTGCGTATATTTTTCAAGAAATGAATGTGGAGAGTTCCCGCTCCCATCTCATTGTTGGCATCATGGTGGAGAGCAGGAATCTTACTAATGGGAGTGTAAGTACTGGCAAGCTGAGCCTTGTGGATCTGGCAGGGAGTGAGCGGGCAGCTAAGACTGGTGCCAAGGACCACCAGCTCAAGGTTTGCTCACATGTTATGCATTGACTGAGCCATCAAGTGAGTGAAGTAATTGAAAGTGTCAGGTGTTTATCATGGCCTCCTATCCTCCCTTTTGCAGGAGGCAAACTCCATAAACAAATCTCTGAGTGCCTTGGGAGATGTGATTTCAGCCTTGTCCGCAGAGCTGCCCCATGTACCATACAGGAACAGCAAGCTGACACAGGCATTGACACCGAACATCTAAAATGATACACTATTTTTGAACTCAGACAATGAAAATTGCAGCATTTGACAGAGAGCTGCATGTCTGTTTCTTTCATGTATGTAATGTGTGCAAACTGTGTTCCACTCCTTGTCTCACATAGGTGATGCAGGACTCCTTGGGTGGAAACGCCAAAACCCTAATGATAGTCAATGTCTCTCCTTCCGAATTCAATCTTGATGAGACGTTGACATCCCTTATGTAAGAAACAGAGACAGAAGCATTTAGATTATCTTTCATTGTGATGGTAGAAAGCTGATGAATAACACTTTAAATTGCTGAACCTTGTAGTTATGCAACAAGAGTGAAAGCCATAACCAACAACGCTCAAAGAAATGTGGAAAGCAAAGAGATTGCACAGCTGAAAGAGGTGCATACCACAGCAATCTGTTGCAGTCACACCAAAATATGAATCTCTGCTTGAATAATTTGATCTGCGGTAAAACGCATAAATAGTCATACTAACTCAATTCTCTTTTTTATCTATTTTACTTCTGATAGGTGATCATGAAGCTTAAATCTGGACAAACAGTGGAAGATGGCGACGTTTGAACTGTGCAATATTACACATTTCAGTGTTGTATGCTTTGAATATGCTACATTTATGGACAACCACATAGAGCATAAAAAATATTTCAAATATGCAGTATGACATCACACTACAGTCTGAGACAACTGCTTTTAGAGCATTGCTTGCTTTTTTCTAGCTTGCATGGCTTTGTCAAATGAATCTCTCACAATACAAGACCCCACGTACAACTGAATGAGTAAGAAGTCGATCAGTGTGTTTGCATTTCTACTTTATGTGGTGCCTGACCACAAATTAAGTGTGCAAAATAGATGTTCTTTTTCTGAATGGGCTTGATTCAACAGCTGGGGATTCATGCTGTCTGGAATATAATTTAGCTGCTTGTTTAGGTACTTGACTGTACTGGAGGAATTTGTTCAACCCATTTAGGCCGGGAGCGCTGTTGCGCATTTTACCTTTAAGGCCGGGAAAGCGGACACAATTTTTTTTCTATTTATGACTGATCCTCAATAACTTGGCCTACGAAATCAGTGCTATTCATTCACATATCATTTTATTAGTTTTGTTGTCTTTCCTTGTATGGAATTTCTGGAAACTTTATTGAAGGTGTATAATAATAAACCCATGTTCTAGTGAAAACTACAGGTGTAAGCTCTCAAGTTCTTTTGAAATGATGTTTATATATAGCCTAATACAGCGGCTGAGATTTCAGTTGTTTAGTAGATGATGACAACATTGTTGCATTTCCAGGGGGGAAAGAAATTAGGTTTTTGTGTGACTGTAGAATCACCCCCTCAGGTTTTAATGTTATGCCAGGTGTTTCAGGCCTTAATGGGTAACAGAAACCATACCTTTGTTGCGCTTAGCATAATAGCTAACCAGCTAGGGACCTGTAGAGCCTGCCTCCCTTCTGTAGGAACCATGACAACCCACCCCATACCCACCCCCACTTCAACATGAATGAGAATAGATTGGGTACTAGTCGATATGGAGTCAGAATCGGAGCAGGTATAGGCATATATAACAATACAAACTTTCGTTTGCAAGACAGGGAGTCCTGATTCTTCCGCCCTGGTAGGATGATAGACAAGAACGCCTGACCAATCAAATTTTTTGAGCCGAAAAATTTTTGTTGGTTACATCCTTAAGATATTTTCATAATTACTTATTTTTTATTTTCCAACGCTAGTATTCAACATAGAACTTCAGATGGCATTTTTGTACTAAATCCACCTGGGGTTAGGCAAAAGAAAATGTAAAAGTGCAACGAAGGTAGGTTGACTTGCCCTTATCTACAATGAAATTTTCCAGTTTTATATCTTCTAAAATGTTTAGCAATTCTGGTTCATCTATGTGTAAAAGGTAATAATTAATCAGTAAAGTCACTTTCTGAGATTGTGGTGTGCAGGCTACTGGTGTGTTTGTTTTTGGCTCAGCCTACAGCCATCACAGCCTTCTCTGGTGATTAGGGATCTTTTTCCTGCAATTGGTCTTAATTATCACGTTTCTCTAATCTATACTGTGAGCCCAGTGAGTGGTCTTGTTTGTTAAGCCACACTAGAGCCATGATTTCTAACTTTGCGTGCTATGTTTTATTGGCTGCTTTAGATCAGAGGCCACTCAGCGCACGTTGACCGTGATTTGTTATTCTTCATGACGACCATGATTTATATCATACTGTGAGTTGGTGAACTAGAACAAAGTGAGGGACAATGCTACAATGAGCCACAGAGAACAAATAGAAGGGGAACAAGATTGATGAGAGGACTAAAAACTCATCTTCATGGTGTTTTGTTAATTAAACCACTCGGCAACCGGGAATGATTCCTTTACTAAAGCATCATTACCATGTATAACACCTGAAAGGCTTTCCACATCAATGTGCAGTTTTACTGTATTTCTAAAAAAAGATTTAAAAAACAGAAAATTACTTTGAAACAAATATTACCAAACAGGTAGCTAGCTGAACAAATATTTTTATTCGTTAAGTTTAGCTTACTGTATGTATTTATAAATAAGGTGGTGTTTAAAATGTTTCTACAATTTGCACATAGTAAAATATTACATAAAATATAAAGTAAAACAGTTTGTACACCAATGATGATCCAAACAGGAACATTTAATACCTTGCAGAGTGCTATAACTATATACTTTAAAGTATATTTCAAACATCCTACCCTGCTTGACAGATTAATGTGTTTACACTAAATCTTTATCATGGATTTATACTTATGGTCATTGTCATATGCAGAAATCCATATGTCATATGGTACATGTCACATTCACACCCCGATAGGCACATTGGGGGCAGTGTGGGGTTCAGTGTCTTGCCCATGGACACTTCGACATGTAGCCAGGGGAAGCCTAGAATCTAACCGCTGACCTTCCGGTTGATAGACGACTGTTCTTCCCCATGAGCTACAAACCAAGTAAAAATGTACTTGCAACTTCATGAATATACTATAATCTTCATACACCCAGATTACATTTACCTAGATTACAATGGCATGTCCATTTAGTGCTTTGTGATTCACTTCAGTTTTTGTTGTCTTAAATCTCGCATGACATTACTATGCCTTTATGTGTCTATGTTTAAAATGTGACATGTGAACACTAACATGCCTTCTCTTTCTTCTGCCTTTGAACATGTTGTATGTATAGCGTTGTAAACTTGAAAAATAAATACCAATTCAGTCATAGCAGTCCAACACACCGCATAAAAATCTCTTTATTTGTATATTATATGTTTTCACAAAGATATGTGTATATATTCTATTTTAAGTGCTTTTACTTTATTTCTCTCTTTTATCAAATGTGATGGACAAAGTGCAAATTATTTCACTTATTACTTTACTTCCTCTACCACTCTTTTCAAAAACTTTACAAAAATGATGCATTCTAACGTGATCAATGACAATAATGTGCTCTGTGATATTATCCATCCATCCATTATCTATACCGCTTTATCCATCTGTGATATTATGTGTTGTTTTTTGTTTTTTAAAAAAAGGTCATTTGTAATGTTTGCAACCATAAATAGATAAAGAAAATTAATATCTGAACACATCAGATGGCAATAAAGGTACACAGAGCAGAACATTTTAGAAATTAATTAAAAGAAGCTGCAAATATTTCAAGTTTAATTTTCATATTATTTAAGTTACATTAGCTTAAGAAGGGAACACTGAACTGGTATTCTCTGCAGATATTCCTCACGAATCACTTGATTTGTCAAGAGCTTAATGAGGACAGCAGCTGATGGGACTAAAGATAAACTAAAGATTATAAAGATAAAGGACTACTCCATTTTTCTGTATAATACAGCATATATGGCTAAACATTATATGACTAGAAAATACAGTGAGAGGCGAAACCAAGCATGACTGAGATGAGAAGATTAAAGAAGTCTTACAGATGAGATGGTCATAAATAAAAAGACATCAGAGGGGAAACAGAGGAAAAGTCACAGTGGATAAATCTAAATTACAACAACTGAGGGTGTTTCAGATCATCAGAATGACAAACACCTTCCATTTCCTTCCCCTACTCTTAAACTAGAAATGAAAACTTCAGATAAAGGTTTTTACTGAGTTTCAAGCTACATTCATGTTTAACAGGATGGAAATGATACACAGGATAACTTTGAATTTTGCAGACCATCTCAACAAATATTACAACAACTTTAGCTCTTTATCACTTTACACATACATTTCTTGGTTGGCATTCATTTACTTTTGACCATAAATGTCAAAGCAGAAACTCCAGTCCTTGAATAGTTATGCAGGATATTTCATCTCTGGGGGTGTTGGGTTTTCTAGGGTCTAAAATCTTGCCGAGATTGAAATCCTGTATGGACGCGGTTTCATAGTCAGACCAAAGTCTGTGCTCAGATCCAGCTCCTGACCGGGAACATTTTCAATCCTCAGCCCATGGAGTAGAGTGGTGAGAAAGACAAACATTTCTAGACGTGCAAATCGGTCACCAAGACAGCGCCTCTTTCCCATACCAAAGATGAGAATTTTTTCTGTGAGCTCCTTGTTAAGTTGTCCAGACGGACCCAAGAAGCGGTTAGGGCGAAATTTGTCCGGATCACCCCAAAGATCACTGGTTCAGAATAGAAAACACAAAGATCAAGTCAGCAGTTAAACATATTTCTATGAAAAGAATAAAGAGATGTACCCATTTGACACAAGTCAAATTAAAATGAACAGTTCCTGATCATTACCGTTACTCACATATCATGATTGACTTGATATTGGTTAATGAAGACACAAGTATCTTTGGGAATGAAATATCCATTCAAGGTGGTGTTTTTTGTGGTGCTGGGAGAGGGAAAGAAGTGGAAAGGTAAGACACAATTATAGGCATTGTTACCATTAGTGTGCTGCAAACAAAACGTCTTTCTTACCAGTGAGGTATGGTGAAAGGTACATATGAAGCGTGACGGAACACTTCATTGATGAATGCTTCAGTGTGAGGCATGTTGGGCTTATCTGAAAACCTGGGCAGTCTTGCTGAGCCTATGTGGTCATCTTAAAAACAGAAAAACATAAACATAAATTTGTGTTTGAAATGTATTTTGCTTGTTACATCACTATGGTTATAGTTGTTTTCTTAATGATTTTTAGATTAAAAGCCAATATGCTCATCTCCCTTTGTGTTCTACTATGAAAAATTAACATCTGAAATGAATTAATAAATACAAAATACAAACACAAGTGTATATTAAAGGTACCATATGTAAGATTCTGGCCGAAACTGGTACTGCAATCATGTGAAGCTGTAGTCTATGTAAGA
>JAPMNP010692499.1:0-16374 GCA_029874935.1 Atherina boyeri | reverse complement strand
TCAAATGGCCCCAATTGGTGAGGTTTTTCTGTGTTTGATTGCAAGTTGGCAGTGTTCCTGGGTCTACTTAATTTTGAGTTAAAGTGATTGTACAAATTAATAATTCAATTTCTGTGCTCTAATAAACTAAACAAAGCAACTACTGTAGCACTGTTGCCATGCCTTACTGGGTTTGTAGCCTTTTAAACAGAAAACATGTTAAAAGTATTATATAAATAAAGGGAAAAGCTGCATTTAAAAAAATGATAATAATAATAGTAATAATAATAATAATAATGATAATAATAATAATAATAATAATAATAATGATAATAATTATAGTAGTAATAATAATAATAATAATAATAATAATAATGATAATAATTATATAATAATAAATAGTATTGATAATTTGCGCATTGTAAAAACTATATTCTGTGGAGAAAAAGATTTTTGTTAAAAAAAGTTCAAACGTTTAAAGACTTTTTTGTCCCCACAATGCAGTGCAAGAACCTGCTTGCTGTTTGACACTGTTGCACAAGCTTGTTAACAAGTGGTCACCTTGACATACAGCAGTGGCTCATAAATAGATAAAACTGGGACAAAGAAATGTGCGCAAATATGTCTGTAATTCTCTCTTAAGAAAAAAGAAGGAAAAGAGGAAGAAGAAGAAGAATTGCGCCTGGTCTAGCTCAGGACTTACTTATATAAATATGAAAAGTTTAAAAGTTTAAGTCAAAGTAAAACTAAAGCCATAAATAAGAGTCTGGTTAGTTGACTTCATCTTATGTCACACTCTGTTCATGTGTTTGTCCAGCTCTCAAGGTCATGGGCCTTGGCCTGTTAGCAGACTATGGCTGGCCTGAGTGCTATACATGGAAAGGGGTGATGGTAGTGTGTATGTGTGAGTGGGTGGAGGGAGGGAGCATAGAGAGAGAGTTACAGCTCAAGAATTGATATGTCTGTCTCTCAAAGGCCAGCAGGAGAGTGGCCTCTCCTGCCCAGACGACCGCTGACCCCTGTGGAGACAGTCCCGCGTCAAGTTGCTGCCGGGTCCCTTTGAAAACACCACGGCCCTGCTTGAGTGATTGGCCATATGGGCTACAGTGCCATCCAGGAACCCCACCCCGCTGTGCCAAGCGTGGGGTGTGGGAGGCATGAGAGACTAGCATGGCAACCTCCTCCAATTCCCATATTCCAGTCATCTTCTCTTATGTCTCCACAGTATGTCTTAGCACAACAACATGCAGTAATTTACAGTTTACTAAAACAGGATTTCTCCCTTGTTATACAAACCCAGACATATTTAGCTACTCAAACATTTATGTAAATACTAAACGTAAAGATTGTTCTTCATTTGATTTTTTCACTGTTAGATCTTTGCAATAATGATTTTTTTTTTTCAAACTTTACTAACATACATGATCATCTTTAATGGCTGCATATGCTATGTTTTCTTTGCCTCAAATTGCATTTACTTTGACTAAATTCACACCGAAAAAAAAAAAGATTTAAAGGGTAAATTATGCTCACTTATTTAATTCATAGTGTGTATAATTGTTAAAAGAAAACTAAAAAAGAGCGGAAAATCCATGCTGAACTTTAGGTCAGCAGACAGCTAGATAGCTAATGATTTAATAAGAAGGTTTTAATTTTTGTGTGGGAGATGTGGGCAGTAATGAGGACAAATTGAAGCATAGTGTGAATTTACAGAACCCAGAAGAATATTAAAAAGTGTTACGACACGACACACACAGAGGTAAGTGTGGTACATAAACTACAAAATCTGCAGTATCTGGTACCTAAAGAGTGTACTAATTTGGAAAAAATATCCAATATACATCCAACCATTCTACATTGCATACTGTATCCCAGAATGCCATGATCTGCCATGACTTGTTGACTCCACCAGGGGTCAGTTCTTTGACATCTTCTGTTCAAATCGTATTTACTCCCTTTGGGCTAAATATTACAGCACTCTGACATCAATTATCACAGAGGGGGAAGATGATACACAACTTTATGTGTCTCTGTCACCACCACGCGACTGCAGCCCAATAGACTTACTGTGTCAGTGTCTGAAGCAAATAAAAACTGGATATTAGAGAATTAATAATTTCTACAACTAAATGGAGACAAAACAGAGTTTATTCTGTTTGATAGCAAAGAGACGAGAGCCAGCATCAGGAAACATCTTGAGACTCAGGCTCTTATAATCAGCCAACCAAGTTTGTAACCTTGAAGTGTTGATAGACTCAGATCTGACTTTCAGCAGCAACATCAAAGTCATCACCAAAGCAGTTTTTAACCAACTAAAAAACATGAACAGAATTCAAAGTTTTGTCCCCAAAGAGACCAGGATAAACTCATCCATTTGTTCATCTCCAGTAGACTGGATTCCTGTAATGGTCTTTAACAGGACTTCCCAAAAAGAACATTAAACAGCTCCTCCCAGAGTTTTTACCAGGACTAAGAAATCTGAACACACACTCCGTAACTATTCAACCTTAAAAATCAAACTTGTGTTGGTGGCACACCAAGATTCATTAGGGACGTTTAAGGAGCCATGCCGAGTAGCATCCCAAGGCTTAAAAACCACATTATACGACTTGTTCATACGGGACGCCGCCTGGAGTTGCAGCTGAATTACGCTTCACGTCACCACGTCACATGCTAGCAAATAGATATAAACAAACTGGCAGATTTGAGAAAAGCACCATGCTGATCCAGCAAAGAAACCCAAGAAGACAATATTGGAAGAAGCAAGGAAAAGAAAGAGAGAGATAGAGCGAGAGACAAGCAAAAAGTCAACATGGAATCCACGTTAACTATCGTCTTGTTTCTTGCTCTCTATATATATGATCTCTATATATGGGTCTGACTCGCTGGAGAGAGCTCAGAGAATGAACAGGATGCACTACAGATGCAGAAAATAATACCTCCACGGGGTGTTTAGAGGGGTGCAGTGTGAAAGTACAGGACTTCCTTAAACAATTATAATTGAATTAAAATAACACGAAATATACATTTCAACGGGCACAACAAGGCCAATATGTTTACATCTATCAGCCAATAGTGGCCACCGAATATGATCTCCAACAATGTGTTCGGCACAGCTGGCACTGGGGAAAATGCTACAGTCAGCAAGTCAAGCAGGTGCCACAGAGTCCCGGAGATATAGTTTTCTGTCTCAGAACAGGAGTGACCAGAGAAGAGAAGAAACTAGAGTAAATTTAGGTGAAGCCTACACTAGATGGACCCACATAGAAAACTTCCACGCCATCAAAACACACGTGGAAACGGCTACTTTCCTCCTGGATCGGTAAGCTAACTCACTGCTAACTTGGCTAACGGTAGCTGCAGTTAAACTCCTC
Source organism: Atherina boyeri (assembly GCA_029874935.1). Taxonomy (NCBI): domain Eukaryota; kingdom Metazoa; phylum Chordata; class Actinopteri; order Atheriniformes; family Atherinidae; genus Atherina; species Atherina boyeri. The sequence continues at coordinate 13,021 of JAPMNP010692499.1, read as the reverse complement.
TACAATACATTTGTCACTGGACACGGTGCCGGCTGGTCACTTGATGTATCGGTAGCATAGCAAACCTGGAGACCCAGCAGCTGGAATGATGTTTGTATTGTAACTACAACCTAAACACATTAGTGCTATCATGTTGATATACCATATTCAACCTTTAAGTCATTTCCAACTAAATGAAATGTTCACTTTGAGAGCACCGCTTGCCTTGGGCCCCTGAAGACTGACTAGCTTTGAGTCACCACAGAGCTTTGACAATACATAGAGTTTACAAGGACAGTGGTCCCTTCCTAAAGTAGGAAGTAGCAGTTCAGATAATACAGAAGATAATTCTATAGTTAAGTAGGCTATCTGCATGTAAAGTGGCGGAAAATAAAAACAGCCCGTTATTTGGACAATACCCTTTTTCAGTTATCATATTAAAGCAGTGCCTAGTTAAACTGTCTAGCTAAGAAAGCTAAATCATTGAGTTTATAGGCCAGGAATCTGGATAATCCTTTAACAGCCTCTACCATTTGGTAGAGCAAATTTGTGGAAACAAACCTGCCTGAGCCATCTCGAACACTTGGTTTGGGTATTTTATGCCAAAAGTAAGTGTTTGTTATCCCATTACTGGTCCAAGGTTTCACCATTTCACTGTTTACTTTATCATTCACTGTCGTCTCAACCATTTGTTAAAAAAATATATTGATTGATATCATTATTGTCCAAAGGAAAAGGAAAAATGCAAAGAAAAAAATTCTGTTGCCATTTTCGAAGTGTGAACTTTTAAGAGTTAAGTATTACTTATCTAAAATAAGTAAAGTTTATTGATCTTTTACAGGAAATTGTTGCAGCAGCTATATTAAAAAGCACACATGTTTAAAGCCAAAAAAGAGAAAATATCTAAGACAAAATATTAAAGTATAAAGAATAAATACAAAGAATCAATTTAAGTGTGCAATATACAAGACTGATTAAGAGACTCATTTCATAAACCATAATAACAGGTCTCAAGGGTTATTGACTACTACAAATATCAGAAGAGGCATATCATGAGAAAGAGAAGGGTGGAGTCAAATAAGTCACACCATGCTCCGAAAATGTTAAACTTCGTAAGATGTGTAAGTTACTCAGGGTTAAAAACAGAGCTGTTGCAGTGTATTTGTTTTATTTTGACCAACAGATGTTATAGATATCAGGAAATTATGTCAACTTGTGAAAAAAAGAAAAAAAGTGTATCTGATTTTCCTTAAAAATCCCATTGACACATTTAATGCCTCCATCTGTTTCATTGGCCAAATGGATTATATCTGAGAATTAAAAAAAAAAGAAATCCGCACTCCTGTCTAAACAGTTCTGCTCATCAAAACACTAAAACACTCACAGATAATCAGCAAAACATAAAAAGACATTCACTATGGACCAGTGTTTATAGTACAAAATACTTTCATCGCATGTAATAACAACAAAGGCTCTGCATTTTGATTAAAATGCATGAATGCTTTTCTTTGCTCTTCAAAATGAAACATGTCAAATTAACTGATGAGCTTTTTTCTGCTTATTGTATTACGCAATATTGAAAACATTGAATGCTGCTGCTTAATTTGGTTAACTGATTAAATAATGCTGTCTGATGAATAATGCAGAAACAGTTCTCTAATCTGCTAATTCCAGTGGGGGCTGTGAAGTTCTCCATAAGGTTAACCCTGTAGGTTTATGTTCTTAAAACATCAAAAATCCCACACCTGCAGCACATCAGCTTGCAAATCTATACAAACTGAAGCATCATGACTTTCACTGTAAGAAACTCCAGGTGGATGTAAAAGCTTGGGATTATCCACAACAGCTGAATAATGAAATATAGTAGCCTCTCTTAAGTGGGATTTTTATTGATTTATTTAGACCTGATAACAAGAGTCATAAAGCCATTTTGAGGCACTCTCTCTTCCCTGTTGCCCTTACCCTTCCTGTGCTGTCAGACCTAAGGTTCAAAACACTTACTGCTGCTGCTTCTGCTCAAGCAGCAGTGGAACATTTCGCCAGAGTTGTAAATCTCCATGCCAGAGATTTTCTTTGATTTTATTTCCCTCCCTCCTTCTTCCACATCTCTCTGCATATACATCACTCAGTTTCTTTTGCACACGACTGTGCAAAGCCTCAGAGGCTTACTTGGCAGAAGTGAAAAGACAGGGTGGGTTTAAAATGAACAAAAGTAATTTCACGTTTACGGGTACAAATTTGCTCACATTTTGTTTCAGTTAAATGTTGCGGCTGCACACTTGCCTCAATAAAAGGCTAGGGAATCCCCTTTGGAATTTGCAGTTTCCAGTCCATATGCTTTGTTTCACATGGATTTTTATTTATTCATTTACCAGGCCATCTGGTCTTGGCCTAAGTCATTTTCAGGTCAAACAGTACTTTCACTTAACATCTACACAAAGGTTTTTTTTTCCTACTTGAGACATGTTGAGCAGAACAAAATATAAATGGTGTGATAACAGACATACATAAGCTAATAATCCCATATGTTATCACATGTACAACTGGGATAAGCCTTCTTTTCAGTCTTTTGAATGGTGCAGACATTTTATCTCCATTCAAAAAGTGTAAAACCCTGCTGCATGTAAATTCTAGCAATTAGAGTAGAGCTTATGGTAAAAGTTCCTTCTCTGGTCTAATCTCATTTTACTAATCTAGTAATGCCTGCTTTACATAATTAAAACTTTAATCTTTTACAGCAATTTCTGTTTGTTTCGTCTTGTAAACTACTGCAACCCAGTCCCGTCCCACCACAAAATGTGAAATATTCTCAAAAAACGTTCTGTTGATTACAGTCAACTGCTCCAAAATTGCAATTTTCATAGTTTTTTTCAAAGTTATTGCAGTTATTCAGTTTCACCATAATAATGGATTCGATTTATATGGTGCTTTTCAAGGCATCCAAAGCTTTACAGTAAATCCATTATTATTTCACTCCACACTTGGTGATGGTAAGTTACATGTGTAGCCACAGCTGCCCTGGGGCAGACTGATGGAAAGGTGGCAGCAACTCTGTGCCAACAGCCTCTTAGACCACTACCGAACATTCATACACCAGCAATGCCAACACTGGAGGCAAGCGGGGTGTAGTGTCTTTCCCAACGACATGACATATTGATTGGGGGTGTGGGATTCGAACCGCTGACCTTCCGGTCATTGGACGACCTGCTCAAGAGATCAATTCAAATCCTTTTAGTATTAATACAGTATTTTTATTAATTTCTTTTGATTTAATTTCCTAATCTGAAATAGTCATAACATTTCTGCTTCATCATATTCAGTAAATGAGAAAGTCATTATCTGGAGGTGAAAGGGATTAGAAATGTCCAAAAGGTACTCTAAAATACAAGGAAAATTAGGGATTCATTGCTTATTTTCGAACAGATTGAGTCACCGTTTCATTACTGGTTAACACATTATGGACTCCCTGTTTGAGGTGTAGTATTACATTATGATTGGTCATGCAGGGTTCTGAAAATAATTTGCTTTATGTTTAAACAGACAATCTAATAACATAAAAAATGGTTATTCTTGATTAATGGCAGCTGATCCTATCTCTTTGACTAAACACTTAAAACATTTTAGACAAAGAAATTACAACAGAGTTTTTTTTTTCTCATCATTTCTTGATTTTCCATGAGATATGACACTGTGCACTGGTTTTATAACCTGATGTTCTTTTAAGAGGAGTCTTATTGTAGTCAGAGGAAAAAGTCCAACAGGCACCCAAATCTCATGCAATCATTCTTTACTTTGCTTGATACAACAAAGGCGACAGTAAATTTAAAAAGAAAAACCTCTTAACAGCAGATTGTTTAAGGTCATACATGAAGTTAAGGTGTTAAGCAGGTGCAGGAAAAGAAGAGAAAACTAAGCAAAAGGAAAGAGGAAAAAGAGGAATGAAGAGAAATTTTACCGGACAAACTTTGACCTCTTACTCCTAGCTGGACGGTGTTGTAATAAATTGCAGGTCGTTAAGGTTCTTGACACCTCTTGGCATCCACTTCAAAAGATCTCAGAGGTTCTGCCTGTTAGCTTCAGATTTGGCATGAAGGACGGGCAGGTTGTGTTCCAGTTGCTGCTCAGTGCCTCCACATCTGGCTGGCAGCACCTTGGCTGAAATTGAGACTTTGTGTCTCCTGAAGTTTTCTTGTGACATCTTTATGATCACTTGCTGTTACCCATTGCAACACCCACTGGTGTTCTGGCCATATCTCTCACAGTAAAGCTCACAGCCCCCAGCTGTCTCCCACTCACCCATGGTTCCCAACTCCAGTGATCTCTGATGGTAATGCAAAACATTTGCAGTATCTTCCGATCCCAGGTCTCTGTGAAAGAAACTGCTAAGTGGAACCTTGCAAACTTGCTCAGAATTCATCTTGAAAGAGCTGCAAGCAGCAGAGAAACTAACCTGTACACCTTGTCTTCATTACTTCAGCCGAAACCTTTTTATGATGTCTTCCTATCTATGAATCTATCTCACCTTTACCGATTTATTGGTTGGCCTGATGGTGGCCCCCAAACACTTTAACCCCTGAATTTCTTCTTTTCTTAAACAAGCTGGGAGGACAATAAAATGAAAGAACTGTGACTGCAGTATTTTTTTTCAAGCTCTAACCTGTGCACCTACCACTGTCACCTTCTCTTCAAACTGGCCCTTGCATGGAAACAGTGCTTATTGTAGTCTTTGAACAGGTGCAGAATGAAACCGTGAGCCAGAGAGGGTACATAAATTACACACCAGGCCAAAACACACAGCAGTGTAACTGTGTTAATCTGCCAAGGGCTTTGAAGGCTAGAACAAGTGAATTTAGCCTGGGAACAAAATGTCTCCATCCTCCACTCAACTGCCATCTTCACAAGTTTACGGCAAAGCTGAAAGTCTCAACACAATAAAACCATCAGAGACCAGCTTTATCCTGCTGAAAACCTTTGACTGGGGGAAGAAAGAAAAAGGTTCAATTTCAGATATGCAGTCATCTTATAGTAAAAGTCAACAGAAATAAAACTTTAATGAGACAATTAAATTCAAGGTAAACGTTGGATACACATGCTGTACATGTCAACTTGAGCTTGAAAAAGGTATTCAGTTAATTGCAGCTTTTATTGGCATTCCTTATCTGATACCATAATTGAATATTTAGGAAATGTTGCCTCATAGCAAGGAGGTCCCTGGTTCAGCTCTCAGCTGGGGTATTTATCTGAACATTTAGCATCTTCTCTCCATGGACAGGATTTAAAAACATGCATAAGTGGTTAATTTGAATATTGAAAACTGACCCCAAAAGTGCATTGTTGCTTGATAAACTTGGATTGGCATTAGGCCCGCAGCAACTTTGAATGGATAAAGTGGGTATAAGGAAAAAAAGACCATGTACAGTAAATAGGGCACAAATGTTGGTGGGGAAATGAAAACCAATTCAAAACTTCTGAAGAAATACAGCCTTGTCAGTTTGGAGATGAGCTGATGAGTCTAAATAACATTCAGTGAGCCAATTCAGCTGGCAGGCAGATAATGCAGTATAAAGTTATGTCACACATCCAGCTCAGAATAGAAATATTTAAACTCCCCATCTTTATCTCAATCCGACTTCAACTTCAAGTCATGCTGTATTTGATGTACCTTGGAAGTGAGAAGTCACCCAAAGTATGGAGATTGGCTGCTTTGTTTCATATTTTGTCAACAGTTCTTGTTACTGAACGGTTTAGAGGAAAGTCTTTGTTTGTTACACCACCTACCTCTGATCTATGAATCCACAAGGCATAGAAGTCTACACCTCAAGAGTGTCTACACATAATTCACAATTTAATATACATTTTCTTATTTCTATTTAATCTTTTGGACCGTATCTTTGCAACTGGACCAGCCTGTTGCAAAGATATGTCATTCCTCCCATATGTGAGTGTAAAGGACAATGAGAGAACAACAAAGATGTAGCAGGCCTAATAAGAAAACACTAAAGCAGTTTAGCATTTTGTTAGTGATCTCTTTAAGAGAAAATAAAAAGTTCAACAAAGACCACATCTGGACCTTCCCTTACATCCTCATATTGTTTAAACATGACATTTTAATTTTCAAACTAGTGACTGAAGGCCTTGTTTTTATAAGTGAGTTCTTACATGTTTCTCAGTTCTAACAATATTGTCTTATTGCTTCTTATTCATGATGAACTGGTTATAAATATTTCTTCATAGTGTGATATTTCTAATTATGGATGCATAATGAGCAAACTATGACTGGATTGTTATCTTTTATTTTATTTTTTTTACAATGGATGCAACAAGATGAGCAATAAGTGAGAATAAAGAGAAGTCATCCACCATTTACCTTCAGGCTGAACATTATGTTCAAAAACCATATAAGACACAAATAAGATGTTCTTGAAAAACTTCAAGTTAAATGTGATTATCTTGGTCAAAATAAACAACTTATCTGTGGTTACAAAGAAATATTTTCAAACCACTCGTGAAACTCTCCACTTTAACACAAGGAAAAATACACATGGTAATTTGTGGTTACATATTCAGGGCCACCGAAATTAGTATTTCTAAAATTTCAAAAAGGATAATTAATAGGAACACGGCTGTAATTTTGCTCCCTGAAGTGATGATGAACTAGCCACCATCAAACACGTTCTCCAGCTGTTACATTTTTTTACCTATTCAAAACAAATAAAGTCTCATCATCAACCAGCACGACCATGGAAGTTGTCACAAAATAAATATGTTAACTGTTAGTGTGTTGTATGGTTTTATTTTCTTAATGTCTCTGTGTGACTTTAAATGTGACTCTGACATTGAGTTTGTTGTTCTCTCTTGGTGTTTAGGATCATGTTAAAAAAAAATTAACTTACTGGAACCAATTTTCAGTTTCAGAGTTTCATATTTGTGCTGTCTTGCTACTTTAGATGACCAAACATATTAAAGAAACTACATTTAAATCACTAGAATAAATTGTAGCAGTGTTTGAATTTATGTTGTTATTTTTGTATTTATCTACTTTTTGCACAGTGACAAACATTGATGACAAAGGGACGTAGCCCATGGTTTTACTCTATAAATTTTCAGGATTCTGTTTCCATTTATCTATTTATTTTCAGAATAATGATTGAGTTAAGCATAATAAAACTGTTTACTATTACTTACAACTGGGTGCAATATCCATCTAAGAAGAACTTCACAACTTTAAGGTTAAAGAAAAAAATATTGGCTCACTAAAGTTAAGAAGGAAATTAAAAAAATAGACAAAAGTTTGAAGTTGATTGACATTGATATTACTGAATGTCTTGTAAATCTCATTTTCATTTTTTTGTACAGATTTGACATCAAGAGATTTTATGAAACACAACAAATCAACAACATCCATTGCAAAATAAGATAATTTGAAAAAACAATAAGTGAAACTACTGCCATGATTATTCAATTCCCAACATAAATGTAAAGATGTTGATTTTTGTGATATATGGCTCCTTCACACAGTTTAAGTGTATTACAAGTTTATTTACAGTGGTGACAGAAGAAGAGCTCCTCTATTTTAGAAGTCTGTCAACAACTACAAATTTGAAATGAATTAGACAAAAATTGTCACTGTGAGACAACTACTCAATCCAAAGTTGTAAAACCCCAAAAAATGCAGAAAAATAACACTGACTCAAAGGAAAAGTACCGTAAAAGTAAACAGTAAACGGTAAACAGCATTTCATTTTCACATAACCGGTTTGTGTCTCTATCGTTTCTACAGTGAATCTTAGTAAAGCATTTAAAAAGTCCTGGATGACAACAAAGCCGCTCTAAAGGCACAGGCGGATAGTATATGAACTAATAACTAAACACTGGGGAAATGAAGTAATTTTGTGGCAGATAATGTCTTATGTAGAGGCTGAAATGCTGTTGCTCCGACCACTTCCATTGAATGGATATATACAACAACGTGATGGATCTAAATATCTCCCGATTGACTTCAAGTAACTGCAAAATTGTCCGAGTGAGTTTATGAATGTATTTTATGCTATAAATAAGGTCCAAGTTAAACAAATGGTACTTTTCCTTTAACAGGATGGTACAACATTATGTTATTTTTAGACATTATTTTTAGATTTGCGTTTAGATAGATGTCCAAAAAAAATAATAAAAACACATTTTTTTCTTTTAACAACAAGGCCTTTTCTCCATGTGGCATGTGATCCCAGCTCCATACTTAATTCTGACATGGGTCTTTTTTTTCAGTCTTACTCTCGTAAAGATATTGCATATGAGTACAATGCATACTCAATTTCTGAAAAATGCCTTACTAATCCTTTAGTGGTGTTGATAAGTTCAAATATTTTTTTTCAAAATTTAGCTGAAAAATTGTATTTAGTTTTGTTTATTAGCTTAACTTAGCTTGAACACAAAATATTGTAAAAATTCCTTTCCACAGAGATGGCGATAGCAAAATCCAGTTATTGCACCAAGTTGGATGCTCATTATGAGCCTTCTCTGTGTTGAAAAATGTACAAAAGCTCAATCTACTTGAAGTCCCAACAGCAGACAGGAATTGTCAGAACCATAAGGGGGTTGGGTGAATTTGGCTTGGTGGGGCAGCAAAGCAAGGAGCAGTTGACACATGACAGACAGCTTCATTGTGGAGCTACAGAAGCTGGGCCTAGCTGGACTCCTGGAGGCCATTGGTCTGTGCAAGTCCTTGGGGCGTGATGCCATTGCCGGGGGGTACTGAGCATCTGACACTCACATGGCCGTGTTGATAGGTTGTCGAGGCCAGAAAGCTGCAAACACTTGCTCGAGCACCTACAAATACACACAGAGAAATACATGTGCACACAAATTAAACACACATTTGTGCACACACATATAAATCCCTGTTTTATTTTGGTTTAACCAGACAGAGAAAACTGCAGACAAGAGGGAAAAACGGAGAAAAAGGAATGCAGAGGGGGAGACAGGGGGCATTCACTTTGACTTTGACAGGAGAAATAAATCATTTCAATTATGGGCTGGCCCAAGTAAATGGGGACAGGTCATCCTTATCATTCCCAAGTTCAAGGTGTTTCCTGCCCATCCGAGCCAGTCAGGCTTCAATGCCAACAGACCCGTGGCTAATGACAGTGATCTAAATGTGCCATGGAAGCTTGTGAAATACTTGGCTCAGGCATAGAGCTGGTCCTCCCTTCTAAGTTGGATGTTGAGGCAGCAGCTCTCTTGAGATATAGGAACAACATGCACATTTAGAAACTGTATTAATGCACTTTAATGTAGTTTCTGTACATTTCTAAAAGAAAAAAAATGTTTTGATATATGGTTGCACCTTGTTAGTATTCTTTTCTTTTTTTTTAAAGGTACAACAGGGATGCCCAAGCAAGGATTGACAGACAAAGCCATTTAGTTTAGGATTACAAATGCAAGCACATATTCTGTTTTTAGCAAAAAATGCAGAAGAGAAAAGAAATGGGGAGAAAATATGTGCACTATCAATGTGAGTAACTGTGGACGGTGAATTTATGCCATGACTGTCAATGTAACTACTTCAGGAGTCAACACAGACTGCGCCAAAACAAATTGCCTCTTTTTTGACTGCTTAGTGCCAGACTGTCTGAGTGTGCGACCTCAGAAACATCACAGCCATCTCTTTAATCCTTTGTTTCTTCACTTCTTTCTCTCTTTCACCACCACAATCTGACTATTTTGCTTTTATCCCCCCCCCCACTCCTTTTTTTCTCTCTTGCGGGTGCAAGTACGGGAGCGCAGGACAGGGGGAAATTGGTGTAATGAATTTAGGGCGCTCATGCTTGCTGAGGCGAGCCTCCCTTGGCTGCTCGTAGCCATTAATCTTCCGCACTCTGTCAGAGCAAAATGTGCCCACAATAGGCAAAGGGGGAGCTCAAATTGACTACCAATTACGCGCCTGTGAATAAAGGATATGGAGAGAGGAGGGAGGGCACAATATGGTTCAGCTGTAACATTTATTTTAACCCTGCAAACGGTGCAAGAGCAGAAAGGCCTGGAGATGGTGTGTGTATGTGTGTCCACTCAAGGGTGAAGTCTCAATCTGACTTCACCCTCAACTATCTCAGGATGTAGTGGTTCACGTCACTGTGGTGTGTAATGGGTATTGGATCGAGCCAGTGATACTGTGGCTCCTTGTAAATTTGATTTTGCAGATACACAATATTTGTTCGTAATGTGGGCTCCTTTATTTCACCAAACCCTCCTTTTATGCGTGTGCGTAGTGTCACTGTCAGGCAATCCATGTTATAAGCCTATGAAATTGTGTGCAAAGACTGTGAGACTATATACTCTTGTTTGTAGATTAAGCATAATTGCTTGATAGTTGCTTGCAGGTAATAATTGTATAAAAAAGGGACACCTTTAGATTTCAATCTGTCTCACAAGGTGCTGAAATAAACAGTAATCAACAACATACTGTAAGTCAATCAACAGAAATGAATAGTATTTCAAAAATTTTCATTTTGTCTTCTTAACAATATAGTTTTCTTCTAAAAAGACAAGGTGTTCAGGTGGACAAAATAGTTAGAAATGAATAGTTACATCAAATTTTCTGATTTAATTTTCAATTGACAATTAAACCAGCCAATCAGATGAGGTGCTCTTTAAAAATCAATACACTCACAATGACTTACCAGTACTTCAGCTTAGTAGTACCTGTGTAATTTCAAAAGCTTAGCTTTTAACCTTCTACCATTTGGTAGAGGGTCTTTTTCTGATTATTATGATTCCTTGTTCACACATAGCAGGGTATCTCCCAAACTGAAGATATGTTTCTAGGATTTAGCCTGTCATTCACACAAAAGCACAGATTTATGGCATTAAAGACTATTCTTTCAAAAACCTCTAACCGAAGTAAAGATTTGCGAATACTCCGTTTAAGAATCTGCATGCGGATATCAATAATCTGGGTTTTAGGTTTTGAAACGTCACTGCCTACGACAAAGAACGCTGTGACCTCTCGTGTGTGACCTGTGTTTTCAATCAGAAACAGCGTGAATGTGCCGACAACGCACTTAACCGGTTAAGTGTGGATGGATTTTTTTGTTCTAAAAACTAGGTGGTGTGGTCTCAAGTTTTTTTCTGGACGGAGGCAGGGGGATATTCCGTTTTACAAAAACCCGGCTACGTCTGTACAGGTCCTCAATCTCCACTTCTAGCCTGTCTGTGTCCTACAGTCAGGTTAAGGAGCAACTGGAGAGCCTGAACCTGAGCAAGGCTGCAGGTACAGTACAGATGTGGCAGTCTCAGGGTTTTGAAAACCTGGAAGAAAACAACTATGTTGTATTCTTCAGCAACTTTTCAACAATAGTCTTAGTGAGGAAAGTTTTTTTGTTGTGGAAACATCCCCCTTGTTCCAATGCCTACAAAGTTGCAACAAATCTGTGTCAAATGACCAGTTGCCCCAAAATCCCATATCAAGAAAGCTCTTGAAAGACTGTTGTTGGTTCACTTCAGTAACTTGGCAAACATCTTTCAGTACCCATTACGGTTTGCATATTGTAATGGGCTTGGGTTTAAAGACACCACCCTCTACCTGGTTCATAGGTCTCACTCTCATCTGGACAAATCAGTCAACGAGACTAATATAGGTTTTGCCGATCTCTTAAAGGGCTTTAAATACTCAACTGTTATTTGAGAAGCTCCATGAACTCCAGTCAGGTGGATACCTCAACAATGAAATCAAATAAAATTTTATTTATATGGCACTTTTCATACGGCAAGCAATTCAAAGTGCCTCACAGAGGCTAAAAACAAAAGCAAAGAAAAAATAGAAACAAGAAAAAGACCCACCCCTCCCACATATATTCACACCCTAAAAATAAGCACACACTCACACAGAAACAGAAACAATGACCTGCATTTATTTATTTGTTTATTTATTTTAAGGATTTTTTGGCCTCTAGTGGCCTTTATGACAGTGGCTTTGACAAGAAAGGGATGAGAGATCATGGAATGACATGCAGCAAAGGGTCCCAGGCTGGGAATCGAACTTAGACCGTCTGCAAGCGAGGAACTACAGCCTCCATACTGTACATGGGGCGGGCGCCAAACCCACTACGCCACGCACCCCCTCAATGACCTTCATTTATGAATAGCAAACAGACCACAGTTTGTGAAGCTGAAAGGTTGTGTGTCTGAGACGGTGGTCAGCAACACAGGAGCACCACAAGAGACTGTACTCTCACCATTTATTTTCACGCTGTACACATCAGACTTCCATTAAAACTCTGAGTCCTGTCATCTGCAGAAATACTCTGATGACTCAGTGGAGTGTATCAGTGATGGACAAGTAGCTGAGGTGGTGTGTAGAAAAAAAAATGACCTCGTCTCGAAAACAAACAAAACAAAAGAGAAGATTGTTGATTTCAAGAGGAATATGAGTAAACAATGTGTCCTGGGTAAACAGGTGGAAATGGTGGAGGAATAGAAGTACCTTGGAGTTCAGAGGGCAACAGTCTAGACAGGAAATGCAACACAGAAGCGTCTTCAAGAAGGGATAGAACAGCTGAGATCATACAATGTGTGCACCAAGATGTTGTTTATCTTCTATAAGTATGTTGTGGAAAGTGCAATCTGTTTTACAGCCCTCTGTTGGGGCAGCAGCACCAGAGCCAGAGATTCGAAGAAACTGAAATCTGATCAGGAAGGCTGGTTCTGTGCTGTGGTTTCTTGGTTCATTGGTGCTGATTGTTCAGCTAGGAATGCTGCACAAACTGCTGATCATAATGATTAATTCCTCACATCCACTACAGAACATAGTGAAGAGATAAGAGAGCAAGCTCAGTGAGAGGCTTTGTCAACTTCACTACAAGACAAACAGATACAGGAGATAATTTCTGGAGCAGCCATCACCCCCATGTCCTGTTAATCAACATATACATTTTATTATCTCCTGTATTCAATATTATGTAAATATTACACAGTCAATGGTACTGGGCCTTTTCAGGAGGATGGTCAAAGATGGTAGATTGGAGATGTGGGGTGTAGCTACCTGTGA
>JAPMNP010692496.1:1071-12351 GCA_029874935.1 Atherina boyeri | reverse complement strand
GCTGTACTATCCCTCTGTGCCTTCAGAGCGGCTTTGTTGTCATCCGAAATCATAGATATAGAGACACAAACCGGTTACGACCACAACATACTGTAAGTAGTGCCTTTGATTATGCCGTTGTCCCGACAACGCCAGCGCGATGGATCTAAATATCTCCTGATTGACTTCAAGTAACTCCAAGATTGTCTGAGTGAGTTTATGGACGTATATCATGCTATAAATAAGGTCCAGGTAAAAAAAAAAACAACAGTACTTTTCCTTCAACAATTTTGCAAAACAGAATCCAGGAAATTTTCTTTCTCACAAGAAAAAAAAGGAAGTTTTACTAACAATGGTCCCAGACATTTTTATCCATTAAACAAAGTCTGAATCACTTTTCTTTCACTTCCACTACATTGACTTCATGAAATACCCACTGCTCTAACTTCCTGCTGTAGTTTGATATTAATGCTGGAATAGTTGTGAAACAGCGGCTAATGAGAACTTGTGGGTGTGTTTCAGATCCGTGTGAAAGTGGAGAAGAATCCAGAGCTGGGTTTCAGTATTTCAGGAGGAGTGGGAGGACGGGGAAACCCTTTTCGTCCTGAGGACAATGTAAATTCACTACTTTTTTTTCTCACAGTTTGTGAATTGTTTCCAGTATTTGCTGAACTTAATATCCTCCATGTTATTTAATTTCAGGGTATATTTGTGACAAGGGTCCAACCCGAAGGACCGGCATCCAAGATTCTCCAGCCTGGAGATAAAATCCTCCAGGTATCCTGCCATCTGCACAGAAACAAGTGTTTTGTGATTAGAAAGAAGTTTTGTAAGTGTCTAAGAAATGAACTATTAACTTTTGTCTTCCTTGTCCGCAGGCAAACGGATACAGCTTTGTGAATATCGATCACGGGAACGCAGTGTCTCTCCTGAAGACGTTTCCAACCACTGTGGATTTAATCATCATTCGTGAAGTGCAAGCATAGACTTAACTGATGTGACCTCCAGCAAAGTTGGGGTTTACCGTGGGCACATGAAAAAAGAACCAAGAGATTTATGTTGACTGTCATATTTTTATACTCAGATCTGCTGACACCTGTTGGGACTATTTATAGTAGCGATCTTCAGAGCCTCGATTTCACGGGGAAAACCACTGAATGTAGTGGATCTAAGCGAGACAGCAGCAAAAACCTGAAAGTTCGTGTCCTCAAAAGGCCGACACTGTGGTATACATATATATATACATAAATATATATATATATTTTTTATACAAAGAAGCTGAAGATTTGACGTGCTTTGATGCAAATGATTTGGTCTCTGTACAGATCATGTTTTTTTTTTCTTTTTCTTTTCCCATTTTGACTCATCAACCACTGATCGTTGGGTTTAATCCTGCAGATGGACTTGAAACTGACCACTGGGGTGGGGAGGGGGCTCTTCTGTCATCCAGTTTGCCTTTTTTATTTCTGGTCTTCTTTTCATTTCACATGTCGTAACTGTTCTCTTGTCTGGCAGCCGATCTTATCTGGAGGACAGTGTTACGTGCTTTTCATGGGGAGACGAATGTAGATCAAGGAGGTGAGGGGTTTTGTTTTGTTCTTCTTGCAAGATTGAAGAGTTGCGAGGAGGAAATCATCCACCCTGCTTCCATATACCTGTGAAACATCTTCCAGGGCACACAAACAAAACACCTCGCGCCGGCTGTTTTTTCATTTCATCGTCAGCGGAAAAAAACACTTCACAACTCCTCAGATCTTGAAGAAATTCATGAAGATGTTCACGTAATATTGCGGGAAAAATGGAAAGGAAATGGACATATTGAGGGAATATGTGTGTCAAGGTGTGGTGTGTTTTAAAACTTGGGGAAATTGTTGTATTTGCTTTTTGGAAGAAATGTATGAAGGGGCTGCAGAGAGACAAATTTGCTAGCCTCATAAGTTTTCAGGCTTGGAGCTAAACTATCAAATAATTTCCCAGAATTTCAAAATGATTCAAAGAAAGTATGCTGGTTTTGCTAATAAACCAAAGCAAGCATAGGAGTAGAGGACAGAGGGTGAAAGCAGGGACAATTTAAGAAGGATATTTGATTATTTTAGTGGTGACTTCACCTTTCAGACTGCAGTCGGTGAGACGAGTGTTTCAGTATCGAGCAGTTTAATTTTCTACATGGGAGAAGACCACAGGTTGCCTTTTGTGTCTTTAAAAAAAAAAGAAAAGATATTGCTTGTTACTCATCACTTAATAGCAGTTTTTTCTGTTTGATTTTTTGTCCACTGTACAGAGAATATAGATTTGGGAGAGACAAACTGTCAAAGTGCCATAGACCTTGAACTGTTTGAACAGGGGGGAGGACGTTTGACCCCAGAAACCCGAGCAATACTCACATATTCACAACCAGTTTGAGTACGTGTGCAGCATAACGGCTTGAAAGCAATATTAAAAGCCTTTTATTTTCACTCACAGAACATCATTTTTAAAAGAAAACACACAACCTTTTAGTAATCTCTGATGATTTTACATGGTTTTTATATTGTGAAATGAACTTTTTTTTTTTGTAATTAAATGGCACAGGAAATATATATATGGTAGTGCTTAAAAGAAAAAACAACTCTGCATTGTGTGAAAGTTTTTTGTCACTTTGCCTGAGACTTTTTACTGACTGTCATGTAAAGTTCAGGATCTGTCGATGTTCATATGTGTGAAATTATCAGCTTGCACTGTGGGGAGAAAAAGAATCCACTTAAAGCTGAATTTCAACATTTACAGTGACGTGATCAGATTTTTAGTTATTCACCCTGTTAATATTCATTCACAGGTACATCTATGGGACGCGTTTTCAACAGTAGCGAACTTATGAAAGTCACGTGCCAAGTCGTGGCCCCGTAAATTCCAGCAATGTGTTTGTTTGTATAACTATAAATGAAAATAACATTTTATCCTGCGGTGTTTTAATTCAACTTGTGGACAGTAGATTGTGTTGTCTACTTTTCTCTGACTCATTTCCTGCTCGTTGCACTGTCAAACCAAAATGAAAACACTGTGGAGGTTAATCAAATTTTAATTCCTTGAATTGATGAGTTTTTCAATGAAAAGATTGATTCATTTTTATTTACAGGAAAAATAACAGAATGCATTTCCAGATCTTTTCACACAATATTGTATTTTACACTGATGAAATCATTTGATTAGATTTTTTTTTATAAATTTATTGATTTGTCTTTTACTTTTTAAGACTTTGAAGATTAATTTCTGGGCGTTAGGGTCACTTTTCTATTCATGACAAAAAAAAGTCTGACATTCTTAGACAATCTAGGGAGATAATGTTTTAACTTTTCTTCATCCATGTTGCTTTGTTCCTTAAGCTCCCATTTTGTTGGTATTTATTTAGCAGACTTGTGTGGATTTTAGGCCGTACTAATCAAATTGTAAATACTAAAAAACGTTTGAGAAAAAGAGTTAATTAAGGCATTAGTGACTTGCGATTGTAAAACCAGCAATAAATTGCAATGCAGAGGCACCCGTTTTAATGTATAGCTAGTATTTCTAAAGTTTCTTTGGAAACGGTCACAGTGGGATCATGATTGATATGCATTTATCCAACATTCCAGATTTTGTACATAATTACATGTTTAAGAAGTAACCTGTGGAAAATAAACTAATGCTGTTTAACAGTGATTTTCTTTCTTTTCTTTTTTTTTTTTTTTTTTTTCATTTTTACTCCGTCTGGGTTCAATCTTAGGAATAATGTAAAGACACAGAGTAAACATGTGAGAAATGTTACCTAAGATACTATTTAATTTATTAACATCCATTTTTGCATTTCTAGCCTGCAATAATAATTTAAAAAAAATTTGGGTCAGGGACAATTTAGGGCAGGTAATGGAGGTTTATTTCAAAGAAATAACAAAAGGCTGAATGTTTGAGTAAACAGTTTGCAGCAGATCTCCAGTTTGTGAAGTCCATTGAAAAAATAATTTTAATGTTATAAAATAGATTTTGTCAGAGAAAGATTGAAAGGGATTTGCATACATCTCCTAGAGTGCAAATTAATGTGAAATGCTTTCAGGAATTCGGAGGAATTTAGGTGCGCAAAGGACAAAGGGGCAAGTGTAAGCTCAAGCAGAGCTACAACAAGAACTGCTATTCACTAATGATGGATTTAACCACATGAGCACAGGATTACTCTGCATTACAAAACAGAGTTGCATTCATAAATGTCACCTTCACCATCACCGTCTAAAACCTAGCGGCATGTTAACCTTATTCAGGGGGGTGTATTGTCTGGATTCAGGGGCAACAGGGATGGGCCATCACACAGTGGAAATCTACATTGTGTTTTTTGGGAAGAAATTATTGCTCCGGATCAATAAAATGAGCCGTCCAGAGTGTTATACCTAAAAATATATATATATATTTTTTAAAGAAGTCGTATAGGGTTGTATCAGCCCCCTTAGCAAAGAGCATTTACACGTCTGTGATAGTAACATTAATACAGGAGAGGGGCAAATACTAGATTTTAGTAGATTGACTCAACATTCTAACGAAGTCGATGCTCGAGTAGCAAGGCGGTAATGTAACATGGCCCCCGCTAGGAGGAGGTAGTGCGCCCCAAAGCTGATTGTCAGTTCCTTTTTAGAAATGCGAAGAAGAGTAAAACCTCCCGCTCCGCCCTCTTGGAAGCTGCTTGGAAGCAGTGTCCAGAGAAAGCTAACTGAGAAATATTATATTTTTAAAAATATATAACACAAAGTTAACGCAATTATCAGTTAGAACAATGAGCGGTGTACCAGCAACCGCCGTCGTCCAGGTCACCAACCTATCCTCGGCCGTGAGCAGCGAGCAGATGCGCACTCTATTCGGTTTCCTGGGAGACATCGAGGAGCTCCGCCTCTACCCGCCCGAGTAAGTGCCACCCTCTCCGGCACTGGTAGCTAGGCAACACCGCGGACCTGCGGCCTATTCGCAGTCCACACCAACATTAAAATTAAGACGTCTCAGGTCTAATAGATAACTAACCCTCTCTTCTCCTTATTATTTTCCCTTCACAGCAACGCCCCTTTGTCTTTCTCGTCCAAAGTGTGTTACATAAAGTACCGAGAGCCTTCCAGTGTTGGTGTGGCGCAACATCTCACCAACACTGTTTTTATTGACAGAGCTCTGATAGTAGTGCCATGTGCGGAAGGTGAGTGCAACCAGTTTCTTTTATAACCACGAAAATGTGTCAGATGACTTGAGTTGGCCGTTTTCCCTTGAATGTCTTCCTTTGGTGTATTTGATTGGATTGTGGGGGCTGTTATTCACATGGAAATTTTGTAAATTGTGCAGCTGGTTAGTTTGGATATCAGACATTTTTATCACATGAATTTGTAACAGGTGATGGATTGCATTGCCAGCTAGTTTCTCAAAGGTTTCTGTTTGGTGTCACAAGGTGTTTTTGACAGATATAATTAGCTGAAAGGACAAACTGGACTGTCTGGAGCAAGTAGCCTGAGTAAATTAGTTAGTATGACTTGTTTGGACAAAAAAAAGTGAAAATAAACCCACTGTAACACAGATAACTCAACCCTTTCTCCTTTTCATCTTTTTGTCTTTAAACTCCCCTTCCTGTTTTTTTGGTGCCACTGTTGTTCCCTTGTGTACAGTCACAATGATATCACCTCTAACTTGATGCTTTTGTCCACGTGACTTGGTCCTGGATGGCTACTGAGTTTATTAATTTGGTTTTGTATGTTTTTTCTGTGTGATTATGTGTGCATATCAGATGACTAGAGTGGCCCAGCTGTTACACTACACTAGCCTGAGTCAGGCATTGTTTTCCAAGCCACTATCCCCGATCGGGCCAACGCAGCCTTCAAGGGGGAATGTGACCCGGAGAATAGCCCGCTGAACCTTCCAAGATGGACACCTTGTCTCTTTTTGTTTTATTTATTTTTCTTTAATTTTCGGTTTGTTTTCTTTCATACTATCATATGTTGTCCACTCTCTACTGTCTCTACCTAGAAATTGCAGTTTTTCTTATCTCTAGCGTTGTGTTTATATTTTTTATTTATGTTTGTTATTTTGATTATTGTCCAACCCCTACCCCCCTCTCTCTTTCTACTACAGCTGCAGCTTGTGTGTGATTGAATTCTGTCCAGGTTGCTACGGCATACCGGTGGGGATGCTAGGAGGATCACTAACACTTTTGTTCTCTTGTCTCCTACACCTATTGATGCGAAGGGCTAGGCTTTATGGAAAAGTGAGCCCCAGTTAATGAATCGTAAAAGAAAATCTGTACTCTGATGTAGTAGAAGAGTTTTTCCTCACATTACTACAGTATTACTCTGATTTGGATGTTTATTATTTAGTAATAACACAAATCTGATCAGTGAAGCTTCATTTCTCATCGTAACATGCTTTGCATTGTTAATGCTTATATTAAAAGATGGATCTTTTGAAAAGGAAGCCTTTCTTGTTAAACAAATGGAAATCTAAGCTAAATCTCTCCACCTGTACTCAAACAAATCTGTAACCGTTGTGCGTTCTTCCCCAGCATGGAAGGAGATGATAACTTTTATAGTGGAATGAGCAAAAACAAAAAAAACCCTAATTGGTTGTCTTCTTCTTTTTTTTGATAGCTAAGTTTTGGCTAACATTTCTACAGTTCTTAAAATTGTTGTTCTTTTCTGTATCTGATGTCCTGTGTGCTATTAGTGATGCAGCCATTGGGGTTGTCTTGTGTTGCACACCTTTCCAACACTGCGAAACGATCGCTCCACGGAAAAGCGCCCATGCTTGATATCGTATGGTTCATGACCAATATGTTTCCAGTACAGGTGACCCATACATCAAAGTGTTGACTCATTCTCTGCATTTGTTGTTTCTTTTCTTTTCCTTTCTTTTTAAAACTATGAAAAAAGAACAACAGAATCAGTGCTCTCTTGTTTGTGAAAAATACATTAGATTTTTTTTCATTTTTGCACTTAATATTGGTAGTACACATTCAATAAAAAATAATAATTATATAAAAGCAAAGTAAGGATGTTCGGTCTCCAGTATACCATGAGTAGACAGTAGAAGACTTGTAGGCTGTATGGGGAAGTGTATGCTCTCTTTCTCTCTAGAATACAGTGGGATAATTGTGCAGACATAGAGGAAACAGAGAGAAAAGTTCCTCTCTTGCCTTCACTAATATCCGTTTTGTTCTGCAGGGAAAATCCCAGAAGAGTCCAAGGCTCTGTCGCTATTGGCACCTGCCACCCCGGTCCCCAACCTGATCCCTGGTGGAGGATTGCTGCCGATTCCAACTCCAGCTCCTCTTCAGAATGTGAGCCTGTGTCCTGTTTTTTTTGTGTGTTGTTGTTGTTGGTTCTGGTTTTCTCTGTTATGCAAGTTAAATGAAACCCCTTTGTGTGCTTTACACCTGCAGCTGAACCTGCCATTAGTGAATCGGATTTCTTCTGGTCTCAGCCCAACATCATCCACGCTCTCGCAGCCTCCCCTCGTTGGAAATGTCGATCCCTCAAAGGTCGATGAGATCAGGAGGACAGTTTATGTCGGCAACTTGAATTCACAGGTAGCTCACAAACTATATGTAAACAAACTCTGTTTGCCAGTTTGGTTTTATTTGGGTTGGTATCTTTTTTTCTCCACCAGTCTGAGCCTTGGTACTGGACTGGTGCAAGTGTCAGTTCAGAGTTTGTTCAGCTTTATAACATGCAAAAGAAAAGCACTTGTCATATACAATCAGTACATAGGTTACAGGAAAAAAACATTAAAATTGATATAGGGTCTTGTCTGATCTCAAAAAGATGTTGGAATACTAGCTCTGTGATTCCATAGAAATACATAATTTTGCCTGATTGAATGCAACTTATACTGAGACTGGATGAATGGGAAGGCAGAAAATCATACACTGCGGCTAAAGCGACATCAATTCAGCTCCACCCTATTATAACAACCAAGCAAAGACATATCTAGTCTCATATTTAACGATTACTCTTCTTCCTCAATCCTATTTTCTTAAACAGAAGCTATGCCCACATTGGTCAAACAACTGTATTTGTCCCCATAGTGCAATTAAAATAATGTAGATCAGTTGTTAAAACACATATCAAGTAAAAAAGAACAAGATAAGAAAATAAATGTTAGAAAAAGAAGACATTTGTGCAGGCTATTCATAAAGTGCAGGGGATTAGGCTACATGTCGAAACAGCAGGCTTTGTGCAAGATCTATGCAGGTGGAAGTGTGAGATGGAGGTAGTGCAGTGATGCTTGGGAGTGGAGGGGCTGGACAGGTTATTTAGAATGTGCTGACATGCTCAATAAAGGAATAATAAAAAGTTTGTTTGGTGTTCCGGTGGATTTTGCGCTACCAAGTGTGGTGAAATACTGGTGCAAGATTGTCACATGATACATTTGTGTGTATGAATTTAAAAAAAAAAAAATAACAGATGAGTTTGATAAGATAATTTTACTGATCATTTTCTTTGCTGGAAGAAGTGGGTTTGGGCTACATCTGTACATCTGCTTAGCATGGCCTGTAGTTTTTAACAAGTGCTACTCAAAGAGAGGCGTTGGAGTTGCTTTCATCTTTGAATCTTGAATCATCATTGAGAATATTCACGGATTTGGCCATAACTTCTAACAGACAACACTTGTTTGTTGCATCAGCTCAAGGATATTGCACTGTTTAGAATTTGTTGACCTCAAGAAGATGTATACCAAACTTATGCTTTCTGTGGCAGCAACAACCAGCTATTTACATGGCTACCATCCATCATTCATGACAAATAAGAACGAATAACTTTTTCAGATATTGATGATTGATAAGGCAACCAACACATTTGGTTCAAACAAACATGTGCATTTATCTACAAATAGCTGCAACTCCAGGATCACTGTTAACTTTCATAATTGGAGTGCTTCTCAAGGATCAACCAATTACTGGCTGATAACCATGCAAACTACTCTTTAAAAAAAACATTCAATCAGTGCATTCATGTTTTCATCATGGATGTGCAGACTTGATCTCCTTTTTTAGTTTTGTTATTCTTTCTTCCCCTCAGACCACCACTGCAGACCAGCTGCTGGAGTTCTTCAAGCAGGTGGGAGATGTAAAGTTTGTGCGAATGGCTGGAGACGAGACCCAACCGACACGGTTCGCCTTCGTAGAGTTTGTTGAGCAGGATTCTGTGGCCAGAGCTTTGACCTTCAATGGAGTCATGTTTGGAGACAGACCCCTGAAGTAAGTCCTCAAATCATCCTGCAGCTCAGTTCACTGTTATTAGATAGGTTTGGAGTTAGCGGTCAAATGTGGTAATAGTGCGTTGAATTTTCATAACATTTGGGAGATTTATGGGAGCTGACTGATGAAATATTTTCCAGGGTTAATCATTCCAATAACGCAATCGTTAAACCTCCCGAGCTGACGCCACAGGCTGCTGCCAAGGAGCTCGAAAGTGTGATGAAGAGGGTGAGGGAAGCCCAGTCCACCATCGCTGCTGCCATAGAACCAGGTAGAACATTTTTATTTACGGCATATGTCAGAGTTTAATCAACACAGCTGAAGCTGAAACCCGCTGCTCATTTTTTAGTTGAAGTTAAGAAGCAGTCGCCCAGTCGATCCCGAAGGTCACGCCGGTCTCGTTCGCGCTCACATTCACACTCAAGATCACGCCGGAAAAGGTCCCGTTCCAAACACAGGTGACAAGCTGATATGTTAAACTTTTGCTTTCATAGCAGGATTGTCATGTTGTCAAGTCAGTGATTGATTGTTTTTTTTTTTGGAGCAGACCATCAATGAGATCGTGGACAGCGAGCGACTCCCACAGTTCCAGAGGCGGCCATAGAAGACGCTCTCGCTCCAGAGACAGGAGACGCGCTCTGAGTCGCTCCAGGTTTGTAATGATTTGAGTATCTGCCTGAATTCGCCAAATTTTAAATTATGTTATCATATAACACAATCATTTTTTGTAATGTGCTAATCTAGTTTTATATTTTTTCATCAGGGGCCACAAAAGGAGGAGTAAAGATCGGTCCAAAAGCCCTCGAAGGAAAGCCAGATCTCCCTCACCAAAAAGGTGAGCCCATCACATCCTAGCTCACCAGTCTGAGTCCTCTCTCTGTTATGTCAAAAATCTGCTTTCTTTGTGTTTTCTGTATTTTAATTGACCTCTTTTAGAGGTAAGAGGGAGAAGAGGAGGGAACGTAGCAGGGACAGAAAGGAACGCTCCACATCCAGGAAGAGAAGTCGTAAGGATGAGGACAGGATAAAGAGCAAATCCAAGACAACAAAGGTATTAAAATTCATACCTCGGATATAGATGAGAATTTATTGAAGGAAAATGGGTAAAGAAAATCTACATCAGAGTGCAAGTGATTGTAGAAATTATTTACACTTAATGAAATGCTACAAAGAAAATATCAAAACCCAAACATTACATTTTTTTATTATACCCTTAAAAATGTTTAATAAAGCACATATGGCTTGTTTTGCATTTAGTATTATTCATGAGAAGATAGTTTTATTTAGAACTTGTAATAACCAATAAATAATCATACATTAATGGATTGACATAAATAATGGGGAAAAAAAATAAAACCTAAATAAAGTAAACATAAACTGAGAACACATATTCAATGTACACATTTGAAAAGAAGCAGATTTAATTTTTATTAACTTTACATCAACAATAAATCTCATTCATTGTTTTAAACGGCAATACTTTGTTTTTACTCATTTTTATGAGCGTAGTTCACGAGTAGTACGAGATGTATCTGTTACAGTGTAGGAAAATGTTTAGTTTTTCCCTCTTAAACTCTCAGGCCTATAGTATTCCACACTTTGCTGGATCTGTGACAATTGTAAATGTTAGACCTCGTAGATACAGAAATGACATGCTGTCATGTAAATAAGATAAGGCTGTTCAGTTTTTTAGTGCAAGGACAGAGTATAAACCTGTTCTATAGGAAAGGCTCCCTATTATCAGTGCAGGGAAACACAGAGCAGAGATTGTAGCCTCAATTCATGGTATACATGCGATTTCTCTGCTTTTTTGGGGACTTTGAACCACATCAGCCCTGTCCTATTCAAGATTATTTCATACACATTGAGTCTTTTAGCCACCTACTGACTTTTCTTGGTATTACTGTTTTAGATGGCTTTAATACGTTTATTTAACTCCTGCAGTCTATTGTCTGTACTGTAGATGGTGTGATGAGACTGCAGAGGTGAGGAAGATAGCAGCTCTGTGCAGGCACATCTGTTTTTGAGAAGATCAAAAACTTGGAGTACAAGAGAGAAGTGCACAGCTCTGAAAA
>JAPMNP010692455.1:0-11398 GCA_029874935.1 Atherina boyeri | reverse complement strand
GACAGCAGTAATGGAGAATTCCGCTTCCGACCTGTAGGGGAACCGAACAGCAAAAACTCTTTAGTGTTTCTTTAACGCACCAGTTTCTGCTTATGAATAATCAAAACTGCTCATCATAAGACTGTAAAGCCTCTTCAGGCAACTTCACTTTGTCATCACCAACAAGGTGTAACACTTCCAACTCTGAACATACAGTAGGTAAACATGGTTTGCTTACCATTTTCTTGATGATTTCCCTCAAGGTTCCTCCCTTTATGTACTCAGCGATGAAGTTGAGTCTCTTGTCTTTATAGAGAACTCCAATGAATTTGAGTACATTGGGATGATCCAAGCAGCGCATCACCTTCACCTGGGGACATTTTCACACACTGTTACAAGACCCTTGGAACAAGTCAATAGTAGAAACAGCAATGTGTGTCATCCTGAGTTCACTTACTGCAGGTCAATTTATCATGAGAGACAGTATGAATATTTTGAAGTTAAGTTTGTTGCTTGGCAACATTGATCAACTCAACTTGTAAAATAGGTGTAAAACAACTGAATATGAACATTAACACAACTAAATCTGTTTTCTTACAGTAGGCAATTAAAGCAAGAATCTTAATACCCTTCTCATATATCAATATATATTAAGCCAAGTTAAGCAAATCTGGCTTCGTTTAGCTGAACAGCTAGAAAAATGGGAGAGACAGCCCTCTAAAAAGATCTATAAAGTTTTCAAAATAGAACATGTGCTTTTGCTTATTTGTGAAACTATAAAGCTAGCAATATAAGAAATGTATTTAAATTAAACAGTTGACAGCCTTTCACAGTTATCTACTGTATGAGGGATATATTTGCTGCCACGAGCCCAGCGTTTCCTTTCATGATGATTGGGTTGTGTGGGCTTTGGAGACATGTCATTATAACGCATAAACCTTTGCTTTTCTGCACTGAGTAAGATAACAAGAGACTCACTAATGTGAGACTTAGGGCCACCTACAAACAAACAGCCAGCGGGCATGAAAATCATGCTTAATTGTGGTTGGGGTTTGTTTTACAGCTTGTCTTTTTACCCCTCCTGTCTGCACAAATTATAAAGTAATGGCTCAGAGCTGCTGCAACCTAATAATAAAGCTAAAGCCACACACATAAATATGGACGATCAAAGCGGAACTCCCATATAGATGCTGTTGATTTGATGTGTTTGAACTTCAAACAGGAGGTGTATTTCAGACCATGATGACTCTTCCAAAATGCACATTTGAGGTGGACTGATGTTTAATCTCACTGTCATCAGTTCATGGTAGTAACTGAGGCAAATTGACATATTTGTGTAAGAGAGAGGTGGCATGGTGGAACACACCAGTCTAACCATTAGTGTTGCTGTCAATCCTCCGGTTTTTCCAGCTTGTTATTTGAAAGCACACAATATTTATCAGCGTATTAGTATACGCTGATAAATTACCCAAATCTCAAATTTTGTGAAAGCAGCTGCAACTTTTAAGCTAAACCTTTAGCTTCTGGTCATGCATATAATATCACATGTTGTACTTTTTCAGCACACCTAGTCCCTGAGTCTGCCAAAGCCTATAATAATCTGCTCCACTATTGCCTTGGCACAAGACATGTGGAGCTTAAATTCATTCATGAATAATAAAATTAGCCGTTTGGCTAGTTAGGATGAGTGACGAAATGTCAAAGGTCAGCTGTGTTTACACACCTCTTTCAGGAATGTCCTCTGCGTCTCGTCGTCAAACCGTATCAACTCCTTCATTACCATCACCTCCCCTGTCTCCCTATGGGTCACCTAAAACAATACACAATGATACAAAAATGTAATTAAGCAACAAGTTGGGAGATAAATCTAATGCGGTATTAACCATAAATATTACACCATCCATATGACAGCATGGGAATTTCAAATAACATGTTGAAACAACAGCCAACAAATCCTCCCTCTTCTGAGCATTTATTTTATTTATCTCAATGCTACCACCTTCTGGACTCTTTAAGAATAACTACATGCTGCACATTTGCAATTCACACAAGGGGGTATGAAAGCAGAATGTCACAACCCACAAGATTACCTTGATGGCCTGTCCAAAGCATCCCTTCCCAAGCACCTCTCCATGGATGAGATCAGATGGGCGGAAGATGCGGTGAGTCCGATTGGAGACGACTCTGAGTGACTCTGATCGATTGATCTCCTTCCTCTGGGAAATGGGAGATGCTGCGTTGCTGGAGCCTGGTGACTTATCAATGCTGTAACTTCTCCTGCGGGAGACCAAGAGAAGACGAGACAGCAGTGAAAGTGACGTGCATGAGAGGAACAGGATGTCAATGATAATTTAGATTTATGGTAACTGTTATGAAATTAAGTAAATCCAAATGTCTAATACAATTATTTGCTTTACGTGACATACAAAAACGGATTTAAAGGGTTTGGAAATTTCAGCAACAAACTAAATATGTCATTTCTTACGTGATAATGCGGGATTTCAGGTTTCTGATGTCAGGGTTGGGTGCCTGGGTGATTGGCAGGGTGGGGCTGGGGCCGTCTGACAGGGGGGTGAACAGGGTGCCATCCACCTGCTCTTCAGCCTCTGAGGAACTTACTTCCTGCCCCAGGGCATGAGGGTCGTGTTCGATAGTGAGCTGTAGCAGACGACTCGTCTCCTGGATCAGCAGGTCGATCTGGAGACAAAAATCAAGTTCAGACCAAAATTATAAAAGAAGAAATCTTTACTATAATTGAAAATGAATGAATGAACTGCATAAAAGTGCTTTTCAGATTAAAGTTTAAATGTGTTAAACCTAAACAGATTGTTTTTTGTAAGATCTGGTTTTTGAAGCTACCGCACAGTATAGCTAAAAAGTAAAATTAGATCTATGTTTTCTTGAGAAGGACATATGTTAATGGCGGTGAATACCTCATCCAGAGGAACGTTGTGAATGGGTGTCCCGTTGATTTCCAGGATCCTGTCTCCAACATGAATGGAGTTTTTTACATCTGGGCTGATGCAGTCAGGATCCACTCTGGAAAAAGAGGAACTATAAGCATCTTTCCACACATATTGCTTTCCTTTTGATCAGAAATTGAGAATCAAAAGCTTTCCACTAAATTTCATCACACTTTACTATTCACACAATTAACCTCANTATTTGGACTCACTGGGAGACTCTGACTGTGTGTCCATTTTCAGGACTATAGCCGTTGGTTGGGCTGAGTGGCTGGTCGATTGCTACAGAGAAGCCTCTCCCCTTGCGTCCATTGTTCCCCTCGGCTGAGGCTGGAATGGACACCAGCGTGACGGTATGAGGGATCCGAGAGCATGGCGAGTCCGGCAGGGACACCGGAGTTACAATATTCTGATAGTAACAGTGACCACTGGAACCAGAATAATGAAAAAAATGTTAAAAAATGAGGAGACGATGAGGAGTTATTAGAAAAAGAGGCATTACAGGAAATGGAAAACCTTGTGAGGATTTCATGCAGTCATAAGTGGAATGTCAAGTTCTCATTACATCAGTTTTTATAGCATCACATGGTGTTGACAAGATGCAGCTGAGACAACACTGTGCAGACATTGTCAGGAGCTGATGGTGACCTTTAATGAGTACAAATCAGTTTCATAAGTTTAGCTAACAAATGAGACTTTATTTTACAGAAACATGTGCTGAAAATTTAAGAATGACTTGTAAAATAACTATGACGTTATTCCGAACTAGGGCAGCAGATCTGAAGCTTAATTTGGATAAACATTACCCATCTCTCTCTCATTTATGAAAGAAAACCTAGTTACTTCCTTCCTTCAAGCGTCAACAGAATGATTTCTCCACAAATGTAATGACTTGTCACACCCACTTCTACCCAGAGAAAACAAAATCTTCTATGACTGTAAGATCATTGCTGTGCAAGTATATGGAGAGGACGGCTTCATTTGATTCAATGAATGATTCAAAGTCCAGAAAATAAAAATAAATAATCATTCAAATCAAATTTTGAAGTGACCAACCCATTTTCTTGCTCATGACTCCAACTGCATGAAAAGATGTCTTCCTGATAGTATTGGATGATGGATAGGAACTGAAAGTGCTTAAAGCTTTTGCACAGTAGCATATCTCTGTGTAATGAGGCTTACTTTACATCCAGTCCTCTTTTTTAAAGCCTGTGGCTTGTGACAGTCACATTAGCACAACCCTGTAGCCACACAAGTCAATAAGAAGAATGGTAGGCGACAAATATGATGCTCAAACTGTAACTCCATTAAGTGCCGTAATTACATTAAGGTTAACTGATAGGGACAGATTAATATGATCCATAATAGGAGAGGACATTGTTGTCGCAAGGAGAAAAAAAACATCCTTTGGCACAAAAAACACACAGAAATACAGTAATTCTTCCCATTCCTTTGCATGTGATCCCCAAAATATAATTAAACTACATTTACAAACCTTTTTCCATTACTTTTACTTTAATTAGATTTTATGTTGTCACATTTTAAGGCATATGCTATTAACCTATCAGCTAAAATAAGTCTTATATTAGTTGTTTGCATTGCTTATCACATACTTTGCATATGACATTTAAATTTTTTTACATTTTTTGCTTTGTTCTTTATCAGCCAAAAAAATGGGTAAATTCAAATCTGTACAAGTAACAACAGCTCATTAAACCTGAATCATTTACAGTAGTGTTAATAATGTGAATTGTCCCAGGGAAAAAAAGAAAAGAAAGAAAATAATTAAAACACTGTTCATATGGTATATAATAGCTTTTTTCCCAGTTAACTGCCTTTTAAATTATTTATTACAGTGCATTTATGTTACAGAACTCAAACAAATATAAATGCAATTGTTCTGAATTTCCATCATGTATTCTTCCGGTTGTCATCACGCTTTGCTATAACACTGACAACACGTCCTTTGAAGCTTAAATTAATCTGAATACGGGTTTAAGATTCTGTCAATCAATAGGAGCTTTGGTGTTTTTGCATGTGATTTAAGTTCCAAGGGAATTTCAAGTGAACTAGTTTGTGGTAGAGAACAGCAGAAATAACATCAACTAAAACAAAGAATAGTTGGGTAAGATGGAGTGAGACAGAAGCACCACGGACTGCTTAATATACTGATTGTAAGTCAATTATTTACAAGGACATATGCCTAATTTTTTCTTTAACAATATAAGTCAATTTACAGTCTGGTTTGATTTTCAAACATGATGCTTCAATGTGTGCATTTTTAATAATGTAGTGCAATATGCTCACCAGTAAAGTTTGGATCTCTCCACCAAAGCGTATGTGTCTCCATCACCGATGAACGCTCTGCAGTTCAGACAGCTGAAGCATTCTGGGTGATATTTCTGTTCCCCTGCAACCTGTCGGAAATAAATACATGTATGCTTAAATAGATATTCAATTCATTTACTTCACAGAAACGTTCATGATGTAGAAGGATGTTAATAGATTGTTCTCAGATCTAAAGAGAAATCACTTAAGGGCAAGAGTTCATAATGGTTGCTATGGTGCGAGTGGAGTGACAGGCAACAAGAGGTTTTTATGACCAGTCTGGGAAGCAGAGGGCGAGGTCTGGTCACTGTGGGTACGGCAGAGCTACAAGCTCAGAGATTGAGTTTACAGCAGCCAGATGTCCTCTGAAGCCTGGGGCACTTTTACAAACAAGAGGTGGAATTGAATTATGTGCAAAACAACAGAGCAGGAAATGAGCAGATAATTCACACTGGCAGATCTGTGGCTGACCATCAGTTCATGGGGTCAGCTACGCTTGTTCTTTTACACCCCATGCAGTTAAAACGATCATATAAATCGTTTTCAAAATTTCCACGATTAATGTTGCTCATTAAATCGGAAGCCCTTGCTTGCTGTGACTCTTATTGACCAAAACAATTGATTAAGTGGCCTTCCTCTTCACATAATATTATCGACCTTCTTTAATGTGGATGCAAATTACCAATCCACTAAACTACTAACAACTATGTAAAGCACTAGAGGTCGAGCCAACCCGAGCTGTTTGCTGCATGGAGGGTGCTTTCATTTTTTGCTTTCAGTGGCAAAAAATGTCAAGAAGGGAGTCAGCCCCCTTGACAGCCTCAACAACAGTGATCTGCAATGCTAATGCAGAGAAGAAACTAACAAGAAAGACTGCATTCAGGAGACCTGGAGTATAAGCAATCCATCACAAGCTAAGAAATGCATAATTTTATGTTCTTCAATTTTGCAGCTGAATTTCTTGGAAGTGAAAAAGATAACATCAGTAATTACCTGAAACACCACAAAATTATTTTTTGATGCAAGCTACATTTTTGCTTTACTCAAAACAGCATCAATGCAGAATAGAATAGGAACTCATGGCTGCAAACCTGAATTGACCTCAACTATGACCTGAAACCTTGAGAATACAAGTAAAACAAAAAAAACTGACTCCAGGCAGAGAAAGTCTCTTCTAAATTTTTACTAAACTCAAAACAAAAAGGATAATGAAGAGATCAAAGAATCAATAAGAATCATTATCTGAAGCCATATGTCTGCTGCCCTACCCTCCTGGGAAAACAGCAGTGAAACCAAGAGAGTACACAAACAGATAAACACATGTCTGGAGCCCTCAGGCTGCACTGAGTGAGACTCTGCAATGGTTATTAATTAACAGCTTTTTAAGTAATTCAGCTACCTCCAGCAATACACCAAGATGGGATGCTACCACTTGGCTTCCATACTTAATATGTTGCTTTTTTGTTTCTAAAGTGAAAACAACAAGTTGAGTTTATTGCCAGAAAATACAAAGAATAAACCATTTCTAATAACGGGCAAGAAAGACAGAAAATCAAGGGAGAACATAGCAGCCTAATGTAAAAGAGAACAAAGCAGAGTTAGGGCTAAATGAACTTCTTTATGAGCACTTTAAGCAGCCTAATGAAAACAAACTATAAACAACACAGAGTGCAATGAGCATTTACTGTAATAGAGAGGGAAAGAAGAAAGATTATCATTATGGCATCAGATAATATTCTAAAGTTGAATTTCTATCATTGTATTTGTTTGTAGTTTGCTGTGGATTTCCCCTTTCTGTGTCTCTTTAGGTGCAACCCTTCAAATAAGAGAAGACAGGAAGAGAGGACAGCTGGACAGAGACGTAAAGGGTGATCTGACATTATGGCAGCCATTTGCTTGCCATGCAGGCACACACACTTGCACACACCCACTGGAAGACCACATCAGACAGGCAACAGCTGCTGTCCTCACGTTGAAGAGAAGCTTCCACTCAAAGTTGTGGACATAAAGAAAATCAGCATAAAACAGTTGTCATAAGGCAGAGTCTGGAAACATGCATTTATCACACTGGTTCCACTTCTCATCTTGACATACATGCCATGGGTATGTGTCTTCAAGGGTGTTTCTTGTGCATGAAATTCTCTATTAATGAGCTCACTATCACACTGATGACTATATGACTTCATTCATCTGTTACCAAGTGTTGCTTCTTTTAGAGACGGCAAACCTAAGCACATGCACAGGCCTCCCTGGAGTCTGTTGCTCCTCAGGGCCCAGGACTAATCGGGTCAAATGTGGCAAGATTTTGAGCTCCTCACATATTAACCTCAACTTCAAAATCAATGTAATAAGCACTGCCTATATAATAACTGATAGAAATGTAGCTTAAGAACAAAACAGGGTAACTTTTTAGTAGCGTTAATGCTCATTTCATAATACTATATTATGATATGGTTTGACTGTTTAGAATGCTTAAAAAAAGACAGAAATGTCCATTTCCCTGACTATTTCTGACTCATTTTCCATCTTCAATCTCATTTCAATTGCAGCAACTGCAGACCTTGAGGTCGTTCACTAAAGTTTTACAAAATAAACATTATTCCTCCACACTCCAGTAAATTTCTGTTTAGGTTTACAAAAGATCTATCGCAAGTTTCTTTCATGCTTTCACCAGGTTTTGGTGTCTACAGACTGGGCACAACTCATTGCTATGGTAACTGAGATACATGGAGATTTCTAAAATACCAGTAGCAGGGAAGGGTCTGTCTTAAGCCAAGCCATAATGTTTTCCTAAACCTAACCATGTGCTGTTTGAGCCTAAACTGGTAATTCAGTGAGTGAGAACAAAGTAAACAACAAGCAAAAACATAACTAGTTGTCATGTGTGTTGGTTCACAATCAACATTACAGACTGTTGATGTTTAGAAGTGGCAACTGAATACCAAAATGGTGTCTACAAGACAAATCAATAATATTTTTTTTTCTTTTTCACTATTTAAACAATTGTAATGCTGGGTACGTATATATCTCAGTGGTGTAGAAAAACAGAAAGAGCACAAGAAGAAAACAAGACAAAAGACTTCACTAAATGGCCAACAGCATTTTCTAATTACCTCCAACAGGAAATAGTCATCTGCAGACACCATTAGCTTGAAGTATCAGGGCCCTCAAACTTGATTTGTGCCCGGTGATTTATATGAGTTACCATGGGGTGGCTGTGGAATGTGACTGGTTCTTCAAACACCATTTTCAGGACTTTATGACAGTCTAATGCTCAAAGCTAAACAGCTAAAAACCTTGTTGGCAATAAATTAGATTATCTTGTCAACTTGGCCATGTTGACTTTTCCTGAACATAGGTCTGGTTAATCACACTTGTGGACATTTTAATGTCAGAAAGACTTATGAGAAAAACCTGCAATAAAAGTAACCCATAAGTAATAATACTGAACCTTATTATCGCTTTTTTTCAATATTTGTTTTATGCAGTTTTCTGTCTTATTTTACTTCTTAGTTGCTCATCATATTTTTTAAGTTCCTAAAGTTTCTGAGTCATCGCTTCCTAATTTACCCACATAAGTTATTTCACATTTTCCTTGTGATATTTTTCAATTTCCTCATGTCATATGAGAAGGCTCGTTTGTCTGTGATTGTGAATTATTAATTTGTGTCTCTTTTCTTTTTTTTAAATTAAAAAATGCAAATGATTTGAACAGAATAAACAGACTCCATCAGGATTTGAGAGGTTGGCACATCCATACTATTCTTCCAAAGTAACACACTGAGACCAAACCTGTCAAGACAACTATTGTTTAAACACAGTCATTGATTAAGTAACTATGAGTAGTTGGTTCCCAGGTAGTACATATTATACAAACACTTGTGGTCTTTAGTCAATCACAATCATATCTTATCCATGTGTAGTGCTCGTCTGAAGATATACAGACCAAATGTGACTTTGGTACATTAGTTTGAATGCATTTATTCATATTTGCATGCAGGTCAAACTCACTAAGAACCATCTAATGAATGCTTCACCAAATGAACACACCAAACAAAATTAAGCTTAAAAATTGACCATAAAAATTCCCTTCATGTGGATTATTGAGGAAATACTACAAGCTTAGTTACACAAATATTTCATCGCTAATACTCCTCATGGAGAGCGAGCTACAGCCGGGCCAATCCCCAAAAGATGTGTCAAAGGGAATCCCTGCAGTTTAAATACAAGACCATGATCAAAATCCTGAAATCTGTAATCAAGGCTGTTTGAGCTGAAATAAGGTCAAAGTCATTGCATGCCAAGAACTCACAAACATTCAAGCTACAGTAGACATCATTTGGGGAAATACAATTAGCCTGGAAGCCTAAGATAGAAGACAGTAAGCCACATTGATGTGCTCTGAATGGAAACCCCCTTCTGCCACAAACACTACAGTACCACAGTATACAGGCCTGGCTCTAATGCATTCAGCCTGTTCACTCTTCTCTGCAAGTCGCACGTTTGATGTAGTAAAATGAGGAAACTACAGTTTGGCTACTATGAAGTGTTGGTAGTAAATAAATAACCTTCCTGAAACACGTTGGAACCTTATTTTAACTCGGCGATCAGATAGAATGGTTTCTAAATATAGCAGGCATGTCATGTCTCATCAGTTTTTCATGACATGAGAAAAGAGAATGCAGGGTGAAAAAAGAGGGGTGATCTGTAATTACAAAGCAACACACTAACCCTGTTTAAAGTGATCCACAAAATAAAAAATGTCAAAGTCTGACTCTTTTAGAATGAAAGAAATGTGAGGAAAAAAGATTCTGCAAAAGCGACCGGCGAAGCATCTCAGCAGCAGCTTCCCTGCCCGTCTCCTCACCGGCTCATGAATACGGAGCATCACTCATTAGACACCAACTAACCAAGAGCAGCCTCACCTTCTTGTCCTTCCTCCACAATCTGAGACAGCAGAAGCTCCAGAAAAACAGGTCTCCCACCATGTCAGCGAGAGCTGGCGTCTGTCCTCGCTTTTCTAGTTCATTCTACTGAGGCAGCCGATTCTCTCGCTGTCACAACAAAACACTGGCAGCGGCCAAGCAGGGCAGAGTCAGAGAGCTGCAGGGGGAGGGAGGGAGGGAGGAGAGCGGCCCACGCCTTTGCAGCTGAGCTCATCTCTGAATCAATGTCACTCCTCCAAGCTCCCCCCCTCCCCGTCCTCTTCCCTCTTACTTTTGCAATGACCTCATCGTTTCCTGCTTGGCTCCGCCCACTCTTGCACACGCGCCAGCCTGCCGGCTGCTTCCAACGCACACCCCTCCACCTCCATTGCCTGGTGTGTTCAATGATTTCTTCATCCCCCTCCTCTCCCATGCTGCCTCCAGTCCTGTAATCTCATCTTGAAAACAACTTTCTTAATGGGCTTTTTTTTTGTGTTTATTATGTTCTTAAATATTTTAGTTCAAGTGAAATAGAAGGATATTAACATTGTTTGACAACAACATCACCAAAGCATGTGAAACTGAAAGAAATTAAACTTTCAACAGAGGTAGTTTTCTTATTGTATACACTCTAGATAGAGAGTGTATTTCTGTTGTACTTGTCTTTCTTTACTTGAAGAGAACAGATCGGGATAACACGTCCCCGAATGCCACAAAGTGTCGACCCCGTCCTCACTTAAAGCCAGTACTGGAGGACCATCTGAGAGCAGATATTAATAGACGGTTACTTTCTGTACTGCCTGCTTGCTGTCATGATAAGGTGGTGGAGACAGACTGCAGAGAGGCGGCTGGTAGGCTAAACATGATTAAGTTGCTGTGGGAGTTCTGGAGGCCGTACTGCAAAAAACATTAGTGAAGGTCGACAGGCAGATGATACGACCGTAGTTCAGTTTGAGTAATTTTTCATTTTTAATTAACAAAACTTTTTTCAAATAAAAAGTGCAAGGGGCTTGAATAAGGCTTTGAAATTAATTTAAAAGGAACAATGAGGACAGACGGGAGCTTAAAGGGATAGTTCGGGATTTTTGACATAGGGCCTCATTTCCTAGTTCTCCAGAGTGTTGTTTATGTCTGGAGATATTTTTTTCGTAAATTAATGCAGTTCTAATATTTGAAGCGTCTAGTTGCGCTAGGCTAGGGCAA
>JAPMNP010692432.1:0-10119 GCA_029874935.1 Atherina boyeri | reverse complement strand
TGATAACACATTTATAGATGCAGACATCAATTTTGGCCAGTAAACAACAGAAAATGTTACACAATGTCCCTTTAAAAAGAAAATGACAGTTCGATACATTATAAAACACCAAACCTGAAATTGTGAAAAGCAAGAAAATTAGTCAGAAAAGAACGTTTATGGCTTTGATAGGATAGAAATATTTGTGAGAGCTGTTAGACTATAGCAGGTTTGTCCAAAGTTGGTCCTCAAGGGCAGCTGTCCTGCAGGTTTGGGATATTTCCTGCTGCAGCACACATGAATCAGATTAATGAGTCAACATGCTTGGGCAGAACTGAACAACAAGCAGTTGAGGAGAGCTCTTTAATTTGAATCAGGTGTGTTGGAGCAAGGAGACATTGAGCTGGACACCCCTGGACTATAGCTATGACATCATTCCTTTGTTTCAAAACCCACACGACAGCATTGAAACTCGAAACTTGATTAATTGATTGAGATTAAGCCCTTTTTCAAAAGTGAATATTAATGCAGGTGAGTCATTCCTAATTTGCTTGTTCTTTAGTTGATAGGTTTTTGTTAGCATAAATAGCTAATCCTGTCAGCCACTCCTGCTAAGAACAGGAGGCTGAGGCACACAGAAACATTTCACACAGGCTTACCATAATTGGAAAAAAATGTGGCCTGGTCTGATGAATCTAATTTTCAGCTGCCACATTTAGATGGTAGTGTCAAATTTGTCATATACAGCATTAAAAGCATGGTGCATTCTGCCTTGTACAGTATCAACGGTTCAGGCTGCTACTGCTAGCGTAACGTAATGGTGTAGATATTTTCTTGGCACAGTTTAGGTCCCCTAATACCCTATTTTTTTATAATAAAAGCCAACAAATCTTCAGCAACTGTGTGATGCTACCTCGTCAATATGGACCAAAATCTCTGATGAATGTTTCCAACACCTCGTTGAATCTATACCAACGAACTCATAGCATGTGATTGGTGCAGGCATTCATTTTAAATTTGCTCAGTGACTGCAGGATTGACTTTCATTCACAAAACAACAGAGAACATGACACAACAGAACTGTGACCCTTTATTTCAGTACAAGAAAATAAAGCTAGACTTGAGTTTCTTTCTCTTGAGTTTCTTTCTAATCAGAGGATAAAAGTGAGAAAATACCAGATACAATATTAGTGGACAATTTCAAAATGAGGTGACATTGATGTTATTTACTGATCAATAAAAAAGGAGTTGGGTTATTCTTGTGAAAAGTCCGTTGAGCAACTTGTGCTTTTTTTCCTGTAAAATTTTAGTAAGATCATTGTCCAAATACTGAAGAATAATGTCTTTATAGTTTCTCAAAACCCTGTGTATACCTAACAAGATGTGTCATACAGTTTTGAAAATAGTACACATGTTTAATAGTGACTGTTTCACTGGCCTGATTAATACCAGACTGATTGTTTCAGAAAACATGACACAAAACAGCTAACCATTCAGGAATCAGAAGGGGAATCCCACAAACTCTGAGTCCTGCTCTGATATACTCTGAGAATAACACCACAAGACTGACCAACCAAGTATTTTTAGCATCCACTGATACTAAAATAGACTTAAATTAAAATAAAGAACAGTCATAACTACATGAGGCACTAAAAAGCTTTTAAAAGAGGAATTACTCATACGTATGGAACATATGTCTGCATAGCCTACACACCACAAGTGTTTTTTTTTTAATCCTGAGTCTGTTTCCATACCAACCAGTCTTTATCACAATAGTTGGCTGTGAGAATTGATATATAATTTTTGCATGCAACATTTTTTGGGGAAGTCAAAACTGCCTGTTTTCTGACTATTTTCCTAGTGTTTGATTACATATTTGTCCACTTATGCCCGAACCGAAAGATTTGCCTGTAAGAAATCAAATTATTTAAATGCTTTAATTGTATCTTTGATTAAATGAAACGTCAAAAACTTCAAACAGTTTTAGTTGTTACTGCTGTGACTTTTCCAACAAGTCCTCCACCTGAAATAAAAATAAGTTTAAAGCCCCACAGCGAAACTGTGGGAGATGTTCACACTTTGGTGCCCCTTAACGAATGCTATTTCGGCATCCGCCTAGCATCCTGTCTCTTCTCTGAGCCCTCTCCAGTCTTATCGCTTGCTCTGTCACTTTCTCTCTTTTTTCCTTTGCTTCTTCTGATTATGACCTCGTGCATTTCTTTGCTGAATCAGCCACGGTGCGTATTGTTGTCCAGTTGCTGGCACTTGATGTGGTGCTGTAAAGTAAAACACAGCTGTAATATGATGCTTCTAAATGGCAACAAAAAAGTGTAGATTCTCGGCGGCAGGGAAATGACAGCTCCAGGGATTTACATAATGAATGTCAATGTGCCTTCAAAATTAGTCAGAAGCAGAGAGTTTTAGGATTGGAAACATGTGTGATGTTGCTTTCCAAAAAAAAGACTGATAAATCCACTCTGTGAAATATTGTTTGAGTACAACACATTAAGTGGAAACTTGGTCTTTCCTAATTTGGCTTTAGGTAACATCACTTAGGGTTAGAAAAGTAACATGGTTAGAGCTATTCTTCACATGCAACTGCCCTCATAAGGCAGGTTTATTTGTATAGCACATTTCATGTGCAAGACAAAACAAAGTGCTTTACATAAAACTTTAAAAGCACAACAGCTGGGTGCAGAAGAAGCACTAAAACGTTTATCAAAAACACACTTTAAAAGAAAATAAAAACAGAAAAAGCTAAAATAGAATCACATGTGAAAAATAAAAATTAAAGACTGAGGAATTAACTATTGTTTTGAAAAAAATTCAAACTAGCTACATATAATTACATGTAAAATACAGTTGCAGGCCACAACTGATTGCAGACACATGTATATGTGAGGAGGACTTCCTTACTGCCAACACAGTTTAGCTCAACGACTTCATTTTAAGCTGAATTAGTCATCATTCTCCCATTCTGGCTTGTCCATGAGTAAAGTGGGACCATTAATCAATTACTAAAACTGAGTCTTACTCTCAACTATGCTTTTTTTTATCTCCTATATGTCATTCATAGATAAAGAAATAATAGTTTCAATTAACACAGAAATCCCATGAATGAAGGAAGGTAGAAAGAAAAATCTTATGATTGAAGTCAATCAAACTCAGAGATAGAATGTGTTGCTGTCATGCAGGCAAAGACAAACCATATCTAAAAAAAAAAGTAGAGTAATGTTTCGTGTCAGTAGTCATGACCTCATGCCTTTTCATTTTTGCCCAATCCTTAACTCTAAAATGACACACCAAAATATCTATGAATTGCTTGCAAAAGAAATGGTATGCTATTTATAGGCATTGCCATGAGATCACGTTAAATATGTGTCCCGTACTGTTTATTTGTTTGCAAGATTTCATGAGAAATCCACCATGTCAAATTTTCCTGATCTGGTGGCGAGATGAAGTGTATGAACATTACAACATTACAACAATCGGAATTCTTGGGAAAGACATTGGTCTTATCAGAAGATGATGTCATTGAAATCATGGAGAATTTTAGTGTCAGCACCAAATGAGCCAGAAGAAGAGGAAGAAGAAGAAGAAAGAAAGGGGTTTGGTAAGTGCACAGATGGATTGCATCAGTCTTTTCATCATAGTTGTCAACCTTTTTGTTGGTGTGTCTCTGTGTGTCGGAGTGCTTTAACTATTTTTAATAAGCATTGGGATATTTCTGATTATGAGTCTTCTCTATCCAAAATATACAGGCAGTACAAAGGTCATAGCTATGACTATTAGACTCATAATGTCTGAGAAGGTATGAAGAGGAATTCATATACACGTTAAATTATTTGTGATTATAGGGTGATTAATACTGTAATAGTCATAGGAGTAGTGCTAAATAGTGTCCAGTAAGGGATCCAGATTATGTTTCTGGATGTCTGGATTTATCTGGATGAATACATTTGCCTTATCTTTAAAATGCTATGTAGCCTATTTATTAAGGCATATATCCTCTGCTGTTAGGCTAATTGCCAGTTGAGAATAAATTCAAGTGTACAAAAAGATAAAACATGAAAAAACCATCAGGTCTTTTGTCTTTATAATTTGGTTCATTGGTTAAATTTGAGGTAATTTTTTAAATAAGCCATGCTTTTTTCCTGCCTGTGGTGGAGACCAAATGCTTCTTTATCTAAATGCATCACACAGTCCAATGTTTTGCATCAACCGCGTCACGTGTGTTCTCGCGAGATGTGGGCAACAGCGCCACCTTGTTTGTGTATGAAGAGCAGCGGGAGGTATGAGGAATACACCGTGGCTAACGATAGCAACCTACACAAACAGGGAAATAATTCATTAAGGAGCTTCAATGGCACTCTGAAGTCTACGAAAAGCAGGTTGAGGACTTTATTTCGGATAAAATCCTTCTTTCCCCACCACGCTCCCACTGAGGCGAGCACTGAGAACGAAAGACTCTCGCTAATCCCGTGAAGTGGGAAGCGGCCTGCTTTTATAGCCAGCTATTCGGTGCAGCTCAGGCGGCTAGCACAGTCAGCAGAGCCCGGTGCTTCCGCTTGCTTATTTTTCTTTGCACCAACAGAACCATCGGAAGGTCGGGATCATTTTTATTTTAATAACAAGAGTCTCCCCTTTTCCCGTCTCCCCTCCCATTAACGTGCAGCTGTCGGCGTTTCTCACTAAAAAAGGACCATTTCAGTCGGAGGCGGCCTGTTTTGTTTTCGAGCCGCCATGAATCTCTGCGAACAATAACACAACCATAACGAGCCTACTGGGGCTGCACTGAAATTGGAGCTGCGGGTGCCCCAGTGTAGGATAATTAATGCATTGTGTGATACCAGCTCTGAACCGAAGTGAAAACCAGGGACGAGCATGCATCTGGACTGTGGAATTATCTGTGGGAACCCATTACAAACCGGAGCACTTTGTCAAGAAAAACCCCGTGTGAATTTTGGAGCTGCTGCGAGTTAACCGGGGAAAAGCGCAGGGGAAAGCTGCACACGATGCTTTGTCTCATCACGTCTCACGCGTGGTTTGGAAACAAACCAAATGGACGTGGATAAACAGACATTTCTATGCATGGTCGACCCTCTTGTGAATGCACTTAAAATCTGTGATCCACAGCTCAAGTGCTCTAAAAGCGGAGCATCATGTTGAGGATGGATTGGCTATGAGTGGGGATGAGTAACCTGGATTGCTCTGCACAGACTGCTATATATGTGGGATTTAACAACAGGAAACTAAGGCCGATACATCCATATATGCTCTTTTCAAAGCTACAGGAAACCCTTGACAAAAACAGTAATTTCACCTCAGAGGACGCGGGATTACCGCTGGCTCGACCAGTTAGTTTGCCTGTGTTATTTGGTGACGTTATTGTTTTAACGTATTAATACACCTTGACGGACCGGACCGGATTGGAGCCCCGGGCCAGCCAGCTGAGATGAACCCGGTGAATGCGACCTCACTCTACGTGTCCGCGAGCCGTTCGGTGCTGCAGTGCGATCCCCGAGATCCCCGGGCCCTTGCGGAGCTGTGCAAGTTGCTGCCGTTTTTCCGCCAGTCCCTGTCCTGCTTGGTCTGCGGTAAGTGTGTGCTTGTAAAAAAAAAAAAAAAAACATTTTAATCAAACATAATATGTCTGAATAAATCTGTGTTTCGGTGGACTAACGTGCACTGTTGTCAGCTGTCTTGGAGGAAGACAGCCTTTTAGATAATGCTACATTCAAGTACTGTCGGAAGTATTGCAATCGGCACTTGTGACACACAGTTATGAAGTGTGAACGAATAAGTAGTAATTGAGTATATTCATTTTAAAGGATTATTATTATATAATTATGGTGTATTATGGAGAAGAACGTGCTTATAGGTCTTAAAAGATGCGCCAAAGTCATGCACTTAAGAAAGTTAACTTTTATACTCCAGAATTCCGAAGTGCAGTGAATGCATCATCATTTACAGCAACACCCATTATGACACACCCCCCTCTGTGTGCTGTTTGCAAGCATCGGGGCGTTTCTCTGTTTATGGTGTTGAATAACAGTCCATCCACATACTGGATGTATAGCACCTTATATCTTATCTTCCCTACTCCTTATCCTCAAATGAATGGATTAAGATATATGCTCTGTGAATTAAAGCTGGAAGTGTGTGTAAAGCAAAAGATTTATATTTTTTTATTGCAGATCATCAAAAATTCAGTGCAATTTAATTCCATTTATAAAGACAATTTGTGGTTTATTTCATGATGCTAGATTGCAAATTCACATACTCTTTAGTTTTACTTTAGATACATATTTAATGAACAGTTTTCACTGTTTCTTCAGTGGTGTCCCTGTGGCAAGAGATTAGCACTTCTTTGGACATTGGCTGCCTTCTGTTGTGTTCTTCGTCAAGATGATCCCACATTGCTTCAGTAATGTTGAAGTCCGGGTTCTGGAGGATTCATCTCTCCATAAGACTTGTTGCCACTGATTTCGGATCCAGTTTTTGTGTCATTTTGAGTACGTCTGCCTTTTTTCCCCTCCTTGCGATTGGCTTCTTGACAACCATCCTTCAATGAAAACCTTTTTTATTTTATCAACACTGGTGCATCTCTTTTATTTAGCTGCTTTTTCTATGCCTGAATGATTCATGGGTCAGTGCTATGTGGCTTGACAAACATACAAAGAAATTCCTCTGAAAAATTATCAGTTAAGTACTGGACTGAAAATAAGTGAAAGAACAACTACTATCC
The DNA here is from genome assembly GCA_029874935.1 of Atherina boyeri. Classification (NCBI taxonomy): domain Eukaryota; kingdom Metazoa; phylum Chordata; class Actinopteri; order Atheriniformes; family Atherinidae; genus Atherina; species Atherina boyeri. Next base: position 3,392 of record JAPMNP010692432.1, on the reverse strand, counting down.
AAAGAAAACTCTGGCCATCAGAAAGCCAGGAAAACTGCTGATCAAGATCACTTGAAAAGACTACAAGAAAGTCTGGCTGCTAGGGAGAAAAATAAAAAATAATGATGGATAACTAAATCATTTTTGCACAGCAGTGGGGTTTTTTGTTTGTTGTTTTTCTCCAAATCCAGAGGGAGCTATGGTTTACTTTTAGTAGGTTATCAATAAATGTATGGCTGTATGAATTTTTTATGATTGTTTGGTGTAATCCTTTTATTTTGTATGTACTTAAGGTTATATGTTGCTTTGATCCCCAGAGGGCTAAAAAGAGAGACTTTGCTGCACTTTCAGCTAACCTCCATCTCCCCTTTTCTAAATAATGAAACAATATGAAATATTTTAACCTGGATCTTATTTATAGCATGAAATACGTTCATAAACTCACCTGGTCCAATTTTGGAGTTACTTGAAGTCTATCAGATCCATCGAGCTGGTGTTGTCGGGGCAACGATATAATCAGAGGCACTTTCTTATGTAGTGTCATCTTCGTAACCGGTTTGTGTCTCTATATCTATGGTTTCATATGACAACAAAGCGGCTCTGAAGGCACAGATTGATAGTTCAGCAACTAATAACTAAACACTGGTGAAGTAAAGGCTTATTTAGAGGCATATGACGTTGCATTGTCCCGGTGAGTTACTCAACGTATTTAATGCTATAAATAAGGTCCAGGTTAAAAAACTGTACTTTTCCTTTAAATATTGACTTCCTTCCTGCCATTCTCTTGGATTTATCAGTCATAGAGTGTAGTGTTAGTTCTATCTTTATGAATGGACCTTCATCCCCACCTACCCCATCTGCAGCTGCACTCTGTATCAGCCAATGTTGCTGAGGAAGCTTCTCTCAAAGAGCAGCTGTCATTCAGTCCGGCAGGTTGCCAAGCACCACTCAGGTTTACAAACACATTCTGCTTCAGGAAGCTGTCGAAACACAGCAGAGACGGAACCAACAGTTAATAAATCAAGGTTAAAGACTAAACCATAATTTATAAGATCATGGGTTTGCTCTGATAGCTGACATGGCTTGTTCGCTGGATGAGGATTTTATTGCCATGCATCTGTTGCGTTAACTGTGTTGCTTTTTATCGAGCCTGTGAAAATGCTAAATCATCGGCGTGAACTGCTCTGTAACGTTCCTGTTAGGTGTGATTAACTATACATATTTTCTCTCTCACATTCAGGTAACCTGCTGCAGGACCCCATCGCTCCCACCAACTCATCATGTCAGCATTATGTCTGTCGAGGCTGTAAGGGTCAGAGGATGCAGCTGAAGCCGTCCTGCAGTTGGTGCAAGGACTATACTCGCTTTGAGGAAAACAGGCAGCTGTCTTTGCTTGTCCACTGTTACAGGAAGCTCTGCCTCTACATCACTCAGTCGCCGCTTGCCCCGCACATAGCCAGCGCCGCCAGTGACTCGCCAGACCTTCAGGAAATACTCAATGAGGGTCTCACATTGGCTGAGACTGAGCCAGAAATTGAGGACGTTTCAGATCCAGCTGCATCGTCACAGACTGCGTCCACCTCAGAGGTGGTTAAGTCCGATGATGCCCCACACACAAGGGACATAAAGGGTGAGGAGCGGAGCCCCGTGAGCGTAAACGGGCTTCATGATTGTAACGGCCTGGTCAGTTCAGACACACTGCAACCCATCACCATAGAAACAGGTGGAGGCGTTGCAAAGCAGGAGAGCTTCTCAGAAGAAATCCCAGTGTGTGTGAGGGTCACAGGGAGTGGGGAGGCGGGGCTTTGCGACATCAGCACTTTTGGGGAAGACCTAAAACATGCCGGGGGGCCTCTGTTGTTGAGTGTGGAGGAGGTGCTCAGGACTCTGGAGACGGACACAGACCCTGACACCACATCTGGGCCCAATCCCCAGCCTGAGTACCATCCTTCCGTACCTTTGTCCAGCCTCAATGGCCTGCACTGCCCATCTGGTCCCAACTCGTCCCGACTCCTCCCCTCCCTGCCCCCCGAGAACATCCCTCGTCCCCTCCAGCCTCACCCACAGCCCTCTCTGCAGCCTTCCCATCAGCCCCCCATAGTCGTCCCCCGTGTACCCCTTCAGTGCCATCGTAAGCGCTCCCGCTCAGAAAGTGACAGTGAAAAAGTGCAGCCCCTTCCCATATCCAGCCTTCTGCGAGGGCCTACCATCGGTGCCATCAGCTCCCCCCACCACACTAGCCCCAGTGCCACCATTAAACATGAGCCTAAGTTCCCTGCAGTCTCGCCTCATCCCCATCTAGCGCCTGTGCCTAATGGCGGCCCCCCTAAGGTGGCAAAAACTATTCTCGTCTCCAACAAGGGGCTTAAAAAGCCTATGGAGCACCACGGGGCCGCTAAGAAAGCTTACACCAAGGCCAGGCAAGGGGCCCCCAAGCCCCGTTCTCAGCCCCGTGACAGAGTACCCCCACACCCTCATGCTCACCCCCTGACACACCCACCCAGCCCCTCAAAGCCACTTTATAAGAAACCTGTGGAAAAGAAGGGCTGCAAGTGTGGCCGGGCTACACAGAACCCCTCAGTGTTGACCTGTAGGGGGCAGCGCTGCCCCTGCTACTCGAACCGCAAGGTGGGCTGAACTGATGCTGGACTCAATTCTTAGAATAAACACCCCTGAGGTTGACCTTCATGTTGTTTATTTAACCCTGTTATCAACTCTGATTCCAGGCATGTCTGGACTGTATCTGCCGCGGTTGCCAGAATTCCTACATGGCCAACGGGGAGAAGAAGCTGGAGGCCTTTGCTGTGCCCGAGAAGGCTTTAGAACAAACTCGACTCACACTGGGCATCAACCTCACCAGTATCACCGCAGCGGCCCTGCGCAGCCCGGCCACCAGCTCCCCCGGCAGCACCCTCCTCAACGTCACCACAGCCACAGGCGCGCCCGTCACGGCCACCTTCCTATCAGGGGCGGGGCACGACAACCGGGGCTATGACGATTCACTTGAGATGCGATTTGACTGTTGAGGTCCGTTTTCCCTCCTCCAGTCAGTCGTCACGCACATTCCCCGCCCGCTGGGCGTCTTCATCGGGTTGTGCTAGGGACCTGCAGAGGCGGAGCCAGAACAAGGCAGCTACAGTTGACGGGCGGCAGTGAGGCGTCACCCTCCGTCCTTTCGCCCGAAACTGCACCATGCTTGTGGTCTTGCATCCAGAGAAGAGAAGAAGGAGAAAGAGATGTAGCGTTACTGTATGTGCGGAGATTTCATTTCAGTGGGAATAGTTTTTCCTTTTTTCTTCTCCTTTATGGGTAATGTGTAGAGCATGTTGTGTAGCTAAATCTGGAGGGTTGACCTCGGTCAGGCGTGTGTGTGTGTGTGTGTGTGTGTGTGTGTGTGTGTGTGTGTGTGTGTG
>JAPMNP010692430.1:0-12635 GCA_029874935.1 Atherina boyeri | reverse complement strand
TGTATACTCTTTGCGCTCTCCCAATATAGAAACGCGCCCCCGATTAGAGCGATGCTCTCTCTCGATTAATAAATACACTGTTGAAATGAAGAATACGCTCTTCACGACTTTTGTCGGAAATTAAACGCCATACATTTCAGTCTTGTTTGAACTGTACTGCACATGTGCACATAACAGAAGCTCTGCGATTGGTTTAAAAGTATAGAGAAAATGTAAGTAACCATATGATTGGCTGAAAGCGACACCTGGTTGATTGATTAATCTGTCTATCAGAATAGTAATGTGATGTTCGTTGACCTGTGAAGTCAGGGGAGTCTCAAAATTCACCAACAATTTTTCTCAAAAACAGAGGTTCACAAATGAGAAGCAGTTTGTAAATCCAAATTTATGCACAGATTTGTATGATCTGTGCATTTATATTACAAGTGTGCCCTAAAATTATATTTATGAACCAGAGCATGTGTATTTGTGAAACGGATCATGTGCATTTCTGAATTTATATTACAAGTTTGCCTCAAAATTATTTTTGTGAAGCAGAGCGTGTTCATTTGTGAAACAGAACGTGAGCACTTTAGAGTCTGAAATACAACTGCAAACAAGAGCGTGTGTTTTTTTGAAAAGTCCTGGGTGAGTTCATTCATTATGAGACTGACCTGGCCCCATATTAAACGGAGCAGTTTCATGGCAGGAATGTATCATAACATGGCAGAGGAAAAAAGGAAGCGTTCATCTTTATGATAGAACAAGTTGTTGTTTTTTGTTTGTTTATGTTGTTTTTTCTCTCCAAATCTTTTAAGGTACTGACGTACAATAACCACACGGTCTGTGACAGTGGTAATTTGTAGACCAGAGAGGCTGCTTGGCTAAGAAAGTACCATTAAATGAAATTCTTAGGAGGATGGAAAATGCTGTGAAGCATTTTTGGTTGATGCTGCATATTTAGACTTTAAACTCAATAATGTCTGGTATATCAATTTACAAATGTATTTTTAAATATAACATGCTTCTGTAAGCAGTGTAAGTGGCCCCAAAAAGAAACTGGCAGAAAGTTATAATATAAGTGAAGGATGGATACATTAAGCAGTTGCCTTAGGATGAAAAGCTGGAAACACATTTCAGTGATCAAACCATGCTTACATATCTTGTTTAGGGCAACATAGTGAAGGTATGGTGCCGTAACCTTTATTTCAAGCCTGATTAATACCAGATTCATTGCACCTTTCATATTAAAGTGTGACTTGTAAGAAATCATTTTCAACAGGACAACACAGCAGGTAGTGTTGTGGAGGAGGATGTTTGGGGAGTAATATTTTTAAGGCTTGAATCATAACGCTTTTGGTACTGATAATTAATGTGGGTGTTGAGACCAAAAACAGCCCTGTGATTAGAAAATAGAGGACAGGAAAAAAAAGATGGTGACAGCAGTATGATTATTCAGTACGGGAAGTCTTATGAGCTTTAAAAGCCACACATTTTTTTTATTGGTAAGAAATTAAAACTTAAATATGTAAATGGTTTGTCATATAGATTTGGGCAGCTGTTAGAAAAACCGGTGTGGCTTTTGCTGTGTTTGTATAATGAAAAAAGTCCAACCTGGAGGAATCATACATTCATAACCAATTATCTCTGCTGTTACCCTTTTATTGATCTACTCCAAAAGTGTACTCACCTGTGCCCGAATCAGTGATGTTATTTGAGTTTTAATTATGCTGTCAAACACAAAGAATCATATTGATGGAATTAGTTTTAAATAGTTTTAATCATGTTAATTGTCAGACAAATTATATACGTGTATTATTGCAGCCTCAAGGTGTTCAAATTACAATTACAATCAGGGCACATAATGATCACTGTTTTAATTATATTTCCAGTCGAGCTCAAATTTGAGCCTTTTAGTGTGACTTGTTGTTTTAAAGCAGCTGTGATGGTATGTCTGTCCTTGCATCCCATTTCTGAGGAGTCATCCACTCCACAACACACAGAAATTGCATTTTTTAAAACACAACCAATTTCTATTTTTTTAACACAGAGCAGGAATCTTAGGACAATTTCAGTTTTAGAAAATTGCTACTCTCATCTTTATATCTTGTTTTCTGCTGCTAATTTTTTGTGCCGTTTTACATCTTTGAGATGCCCCAGGAAGTCAGCCAAGAATGCAGCTGATTGAATTACCAGCTCCTCTAGAGAAAGGTTTGAAGAAAATTGAGAATTTGTTGCTCCACTGCTAAATGATAAAACATTTGTCACACGGTTGTGTTTGAGGGCAACATCAGTCAGACGTGATTATGGAGAGAAGAATAAACCTGAGCCAGCTGAGGAGATATGGTTAAATTGATTTTTATCTTGGAGTTGTGTATAGGTTCTTTCATGCAACAGATTACCTTCTGACAGGATTTGACTTTGAGGTGCCAAGAGGCACTGCAGATGTTTTTGTCAGCAGCACCTGGATTCACAACGTTTTTCACTGCAAAAAATAGAACACAAGCGGAACAAGTTATTTACATCCCTCCTGTGTTATATGCTGTCAGATTTTTACAAAAGCCCTTGTGAAAGCTACATCTGTACTAAATATAAAACATGAAGCAATGTTTTGGAACATGAACGTTTTGGACATTTAAACAAAGAAAACTATTTTATTTGCACATTCCACTAATTTAAAGTCATGTGTGCTCAAGAAGAAATAGTTAGAATTAGCCTGCATTTTCATTTCAAATGAAAAATACAAGAATTTTGCTGTTTCTTTTTTGCTTACATCTTATGATAAACCGACCATGATTTAAATTTACATATTTATAAGTAATTCCCATTAAAAGCTTGCTTTGAATTTACATTTGAATTAAATCTGCATACATATATTTGAACCTTTTGTTCTTATGCAAATGTTTAATCAAATCACTATCACCTTTTCTCCCATCATTTCATCATCAGATTAATCTGTTTGATCTTATTTAAACTCCCAGATTGTCTGCATGCATGAAATGATATCTTGTTTCTTGCACTATTTTTCTTTTTCTGTTTCAGAAAGACTAAAAACTGCCATTTTATATCTTCTGCTGTGTGTAGAGATTAATCTGGGAACTACATGCACTGAATCTGCTTAGTATATGGTTTAATTATGCCCACTCTTCTACTTTCTGAGCTGTAAGGGTATAAAGGTTTTGATATTGATTGGTAATAATGAGACCAGATTTCTCTCTTTTTTTTAATCTATTGAGCATAAACTGGTAGGGCCACTGATATCCATTCTCTGCCTGTCTGTTTACGGATCAAATATGTCTTTTTGCCTTCATCTGCAGGTAGCTTTCGTTACTCTTGTGACATCTGTGGCAAGAAGTATAAATACTACAGTTGCTTCCAGGAGCATCGTGACCTGCATGCAGTTGATGGTAACCAGGATTTTTACAGTTTGCATTAAAAGGAATTTTTACCCTTGAGATTTTACAGCAAAGCTTGAAAGGCATTTAAGGAACTTCCCAATTTGGATCATTATATGCCAACTCAATTAACTCACCTTTTTAGTTAAAACCGTTCAAAATGGCTCAGTATTGTAGCTCTCTGCAAATTTTGTGACTTCCACAGAAAGAGTCAAAGCTTCTTTTTTTTTCTTTAAGTCAAAGGAACCCCACAAAACATTATGTGCATATGTCCCTGTGCATTGCAAAAACATTTGCACTTTTCTTTTTAATATGAAAACAAATTGCATGAAAATACAAAAAGAAGCTTTTTTGCCATATGAATTATTATTAATCTCGGGCAGGAATTTGGTTTCCCCCCCTTTTTAATCTGCACTATATTAACCAGTGCTTTTAATCTGGGTGTGATTAGACCTATTTTCATTTACAAAACAGGCACATTGCATCTTGTAATGAATTATACTGTTACATGTTTCAAGTCTCAGAATATTTACTAATATTTATCTTAATTAATTCATGTTGACCCAATTTGTAACAATCAATAAAGCAAGTGTGCCTAATCCCCCCCCACTACCTCACCGCCCACCCTTCTCCAAACAGGTTTTGGCAAATTATTACAGAATGGACTGCATCACACCCAGACGATGTGAATTTCCCGATTTGTTAGGCAGTTAGATGTGAAAGTAATGTCATGGAGTTCTGTCTGATTGGAAAGAGCACAGAGGAATAAATAGTTTGAAATTTCTACAGACTGGAGTCTGACCGTTACATTTGTCTACCCTTTCAGCTTCAACTAAATTGTGGTTTTTGATAATCGCATATAATTACACGTAGTGTTTATCCAGCTCTATCTCCTATAGTACAGATATAACAAATGCAAATTACTAAATTATGGAGAAACAACATATCTATAACATGACAGGTCTATATGAATGCAACACAGATAAAAAATTTGGTTCATACTGAAACTAAAAAAAACGCTAACGCATTACTATTGCGTTAACACATTGATTTATTAGCGCTGTTAATTATCTTATCGCGCGTTAACGCAAATTCTTTTTATAATTCAGTCCGTTGCTCACTGGCTCTAGTCACGCAAAGAAACCTCATGCAGAGGTTTTGCTTGCTAAAGGTCGCAGATCCTTGTGTTCCACCAGCCAAAGGGGTTCTCCAAGGGCCGACCACCTCTGACCCCTACAGAGTAGGGCTTAATCACGATTATTCAAATGATTACTTTTCAGTTACACAATGCATTTATTCAGCGAATCTCTCTGTCAAAAAACACTTTGTTACTGATAATTTAGACAATACGTATATCTTGATTTAACTGTCTTGGTCAGTTATGTTTATATATAGGGACTCGTAACACCAAAAGGTAAGGATTACTAAATGTTAAAATGGCACTAACAGGTTCCACTGTCATTAAAGCCGGAAAAGACCAAACAAAATGTACGTCTCCTCCTTTAAGAGACACAGTGATTAAAATTTAACCACAGACACAGTGATTAAAATAACTCAGTTTCTCAGCATAAACACTATAAACATATTTGATAAGTATATATGTTCACCGGCCGATGCCAGCCCTACTGCCCCCTGCAGCACGAAGCTTTTAACTGAGACCTCAAGTATAAACACACCCCCCATCTGCGTCAGCTTCGCGGCCGACCTGAAACAGACGCCACGCTAGTATAAAATGGCCAGCTTCTTGAGTGTAGGATGTCGGATGGCCGAAAAGGAATGTAATGCGGATACGCGTTCCAGAAAGTGTAAAGAAAAATGGCTAATAAATTGTTTCAATTCGATTTCTAAGAGTTTGGAGATTGCTTGAAATGAAAATCGAAATCGCGATCAAAATTTGATTAATTGCACAGCCTTACTACAGAGCTGAGACAATTTGGAGAGTTTGCAATGAAAGTGGTCGAAAGAAAGAAAGAAAGAAAGACGCCAAATAGAGATGAACACTGTGCTGAGTTATGCAAATAATACAGAAGCTAATGTAGCTCAGAGCAGCTCAGTCTGTCCTCCTGGTGGGTTCCTGTCACCAGGGTAAACATAAAAATAGAGAACTTGGACAAAACTGTCTTTAGTTCAGACGGAAGCTCAGTCCAGTTTTGCTAAACAGTTGAGCTAAGAATGCAAAGTTAGAGAATTTATAATAGACAAGAAACCTGGATAATGTTCCACTCAATGTGCATAGAAGGAAGTTATTGATCATTTTGTGAAGATTTATCTCACTTCACATCTAGCAGCTCTGAGATTCTAATCCTGCTTTCTGTCTATTTACCTGATGCTGAAATTCATCACATATTGTTCCTCTGTGTTTAGAAGAAAGCAGCTTCACAGCTTTACAGTAGATTCATCCTGCTGACTTGTTGCCTTTTAATGAAGAAATCCTAAAGTTTTTATCGTTCCTTGTCATAAATGTTCAACTTTATTACATTATTATTTAAGATTAGATTTACAAGATATATTTTAACTGTTATCGCATAAAGAGAAAACTGCTGGTAAAAGCGGTTTATTGTTTTGTGTTTGGAAACCAAACGTTTTTGGATTTTATCTAAAGATTAGCCGATCAGGGTTTTTTGCCCCAGAGTACGAGTCCGAGTCATTAGATTTTGAGTATCGGACGATTGAGAGTCCCGATCCGATACTTCTATAATACATTAAAAATATAAGAGCAAAGAAACAGATACAGGATAACCCTATTTTTTTTTTAATCCTTTCCGCCTCTTGAAAATCCAAGTTTGCAAATCTCACAGTTTGCAATAGAGATGTTGCAAAAGAAAGAAATATATATATATACAGTATATATAGTATTAATATTAGTAATAATAATATTATATAGTATAGTATTATATATAATATATATAGTATATAAAGCTTAATTTTTAATATTTATAACATTAATTTTATGAACAGCCATATACAATAAAAATATTAATAGGCTACCTTGTGTGTACAGCTATATGTGTGTAAGTGGTCTGTAAGTCCATTTACACACATTATTTTTAATGATCTGTGTGAACTTGGTGATTCATGTAAACATCCTGTGATGGCAAACAGGGAAATAATATGTCAGTATTGTTCACTGTATTCTTCTGAAAAGCACCGCGTTCAGTACAAGCAAAGTTTTCCAGCTAACTTTACATCACCAGCCAATAAGAGCAAGCAGACAGTAAAAAAAAACGACCGGGGTGGAGGCAGTGACTGACGCGGCACGAGCCGTTTTCAGCTGTCTTGCCAAATGCACTGCGTACGTCACAAAACAACTTCACCAAGTAACTTTTACTATAATACAAACCGAAATAGAGGCGAGCTGAAAAAACCTCAGGAGGACTGAAGCACAGAGAAATCAGTCATGTCTGCGTTGCGCGATCTGCGCGAGAGAAGGGCACAGCTGCTGCAGTGCGGAGACGTGTCTGTGCAGGGAGGGGCGGGCGCTATATGTGACTTGCCAATCACAGAGCCTGAAGACAGTCAGTTATCAATGAGGATTTTCCTTCAGCACGAGCACGGATAATGAGGAAATTTATCCGTATCACGCTCGTATTCGTCAAAAATGCTTTATCCATACCGGATACTCGTCTGAAATGAATATCCGGCTCAACCCTAATTTTTCCCATTGATTTTGAAATACTATCTGATGAAAATAATGAGAATAAAAACACACATATATATCCAATCCCTGATCGGGATGTAACACCCGATCCCGATTGAGACTGAAACCACGTGACCTGGCCCGATTTTTGATCACATGTATCGGATCGGAACATCACTAATTTTGTCCATATAATGGTACTTTTAAAAGAAAAGGGCGTTTTGCTCGTAACATTGCGATTAATTGCGAGTCATGGCGATTAATCACAGACATTTATGCGATTAATCACGAATAAACATTTTAATAATTGCCCAGCACTAATAATTACCAATATTTAATCATTCTCAATAAGTATTTGCATACATGAATACTTTTTTTTCTTTTTCTGCTATGTTTAAAGTTTATTCTTAGGGTTACAACCTAATCAAGTCAAATGGATGCTCCTGTAAAAATGATGTAGATCATACATCATTGTAGTTTTGAAGATCAAACTTTAAAAAATTCATAACTACAAAAGTATTTTGAGGAGAGCTTTGGAATTTTGCATGGTTTCATGAACTCAGTACAAGTTCTAAAACGACTTTATGGATTGACCCATTTCACTATCTTTTTCTGCAGTAGTAGTAAAACCTAGAGAAAGTAATCCAGTAAACTGACAAGTGAAGAAAATCAGAACAAAAGACCAGACATAAACTGGGTTATTGGCACTGTTCAATCATTGTCTTAATTAATAAATAAAATTAGTTGCATTTGAAATTGGCAAGTACACTTATTGTTTAAGGACATTTACAGACATGATGTTTAACTCGGGTTGCATCTTGACAGCATGTTCTGTGATAGTTTGAATCCACATTAGGATAATTTTCAAAGAGCATTATTTTAATTTTCAAGGTTGCACATGCATGACATTATATTTGACAATTACTAGTGACTATGAAATTACAGTTAATAATGAAATATGTATTTTGTTGATGCTGAGGGCAAGTTGTTTCATTCCTCATCTCACTCCTTTTTCAGATCCATATGAACAGGTAGTGTTACCTGTGGATGGCCTTAAAGAGGAGGAGCCTGTTGAACCCTATCAAAAAATTGGACCAAGTAAGACTTTTTGAAGTACTTTCTTTTGTGTGAGATATAGTGCAACATTATTCAAAATGTATGTAACAGTGAAAGTTCTCAAATCCTTAATATTGTCAATATTAAGATTTTTGTACTTATTAATCTCCACAATAAGTAAAACTAAAGGACTGTCACTTAGGATTAATGCATTATATATATGATTTAACTTCTTAGTAATAAATCAACTTCAGCTTTGAAATAGTGGTTCATCATTAGGTACTTATCATTAGATGAAAATTAGTCAAAGGATATTTGGAGCCAATATCATTTTGTATGAAAAATGTCTATTTTAATGAGCATAAAAACAATTCCTAAGCCAAAAAATAAAAAATTGAGTGATGAATAATTTCCTTTTTTTTGTGCTCAGATCAATACTGTAAAAAAAGGGACAAACAACCAATCAGGGTTTACTTTGTTTTGAGACTAGTTATCAGAAGCTACTTCTGGTCTGTGTACACTGTGTTGGCTTCACATCCAAAGCTGTTGAACTTCTTTGATCATCATCATCGTGAATGTGCATAGAATACAGAATAGTATTTTCACATTTTGTTTATCATATGCATTAAGAATAAAAAAAAAAAAAAAACATGTTTCATCATCATGCAATTTGGTTTGCCAATGTAATCTCTTAAATCCCATCTCCTGGTCAGTGTTCATGCAGGAATATATTTTCTATGTGAGATGGAGAATTATCACATGACTTGAAATCAATATGAACCACTCTGTATTCTAACGCAAGGACGCAAAGTGGAGATATGAACGGCATTACTTACCAACTGCTAAATGCTGCCTGTGGCCAAAACACCGATGTTTGAAAGTTATATTTCCTTGAGAACAGCTTTATACTTGGTCCTTAACAGTCCGTAAATTAATGGTCTGATGTTATTTATCTGATTTACATGACAGCAGATCATCTCTCTCGACATTGTCTCTGTTTTGCACAAAAGAGAGTTCTACACAAATGCTACACACAGACACGTATGTGAATTAGCACATACTCACACTCCCACCAGCAGACGGAGAATGCATGTTGGACAGTATGTTGCGTCAGCCACCTGAAAATAAAACAAAAATCAGCTTTTTCTAAACTCTCCCAGGGGAGTGAAGATGAAAACACTCTTGCTATGCTGAGAACTTCATGTTTGTCATGAAAGTTACTGAGTCGTATTACGGCTTCAATCCAACATTCTTTGTTGGTTTTATTAACGTCAACACGGTAATCGGAGACCTGAAGTTTGAGAATATTTAGAGCAACTCCATTCAGTGAAATCGTCGTTATTCTTCATTGGGACATTTCAGAAATCTGACAGATTTTCTGTCCACAGTGTTTTTATTTCAGTTTTTCAGTCATTTATCTCATAAACTGTGGACTTTGCAGGTTAGAAACCTGAATCAAGCTAACATGTAAATTAATTACACTCCTTTGCGATTTTCCAAATTGCAATATTTTAAATTGCGATCTCTACTTAAAAACGGTTAAATGTTCAGCCTTTCTGTCCATGTAACCTATTATGTGCCTGCATGAGCAAATTTTCTATCATGTTAAGTGTTGGTGTTGCTACAGATTGCCAAGCTGACAACCATCTGCCTGAAGTCTGGCATTTCATGATTTCAGCCTTAGTTTTGCCTCTTATCTGATTTTTCATTTTGGCTTAGAAAAAAAACATTGAATAATAATTTTTTTTACGAGTTTTGTTTATAATATTTTTCTGTTTTTGACAATGGAATGACTACATAAATACACACAGGGCTTAAAGTTCCCCAGCGAAGCGCTTAAACTACGGCGTGTGGCGTGAAATAGATAAATAATTAACCCAATAAATAGAAAATAACCTGTTATTTTGGTTGATGTGAATTGAATCGCAAAGCGAGGTCATCGGCCAATGGAGTGAGAGGACCGTGACAAAACTAGTATCAATAGTCAATTGGAAGTACCAAAGGGGTGGGCCATAGCTCAGCAAGGAAGTTCTGAGTGAGCTGCAAGTCAGTGCCCGAACCAAAGGTACATAAAGTAGAAGTAGTATTAGAAAAGTAGAAATCCTGTCCAGCAGTTGTTCCAACCATCACTCTACTAGCTGAATTTAAATAGCACAGCTCCTATACCAGGTAGATGAGCTTGTTGGTAAAAACACCTGCTCTAAATGTACAGGAATCGGGAGCATGGAGAAAAGATTTATCTAACCTCGCTATGATATACTTGTCGTTGACAAAGGACTTAGAAACAAATGGCGGTGGGCATAGATAGAAATGATGGGCAGAGATGGTAAGGCCCTTTTTAAAAGAAATACAGGAACCAGGTGTGTGTTTCTGCACAATATGGTTAATGTATGGCACGAGTGGGAAAAAGGTGTTCTTTCGCCATGAGTTACCATAAATCCCGGTCATAGATCTGCTGTCTGTGCTCTAAAGCAAAGTCGTTTGCCGGGGGCAACTGCGACACCCGAAGTATAGGCCATCAATGGCTGATCGAGTATATGATCTGAAAATGCGCGTTTGCACATTTATTGCAGAACTGTCAAGGTTGTTTGTCCTAAGAGCACTTAAAATTTTTTTATTGTTATTTCAACTTTTTTATTGTTTAACCAACAATTATTTATGAATAATAAGAAATGTTGCTACTCAGAAAGAAAATGACTACACTGTATTTCAAAATAAAAGTTTATGTGCAGTAAATTTGCATGTAGTGCACATACTGTTCAAAAAGTGAAATTGTCCTCTTTTATGAATGGATAGCCTCAGCGCTTTTTTGTGTTAACAGATTGAGAAGGCAGATTCATAATGTTAATAACTAACTTGGTAGCAGAACTGGCGGGCAGGGGTTGAGGGATCTGCGGGGCTAGCGTCCCACCCCAAACAATTGCCCTTGAGGCAACATTTTTCAAAATCAGGATTTTTTTTTTTCACTTCAAGGCCTGTACACAGATGCTTTGATTTACATGGTGGAAAAAAAAAACTTTAGAAAAGTTTAATATCTCAAGTGGCAGAGCTGCAAGACAAATCAGCAAATCAAATTGCGAGACTGTTCAAGTGACTGGTCATGTGATTAAGTGTCATAACTATGTCAAACATCAGGCACACCTGTTATTGACCATCAGTATTTTGTCTGCCGTTATATTCTCCCTCTAACGATTTTTTTAAACCTTATGTTTTTTTTTTGTTTAAAATATTTTTTAAATTAGTTATCTGATGAAATACATAGCTAATAAATTAGCTATCTATTTTAACTTCAAGTTGTGAGAAAAGTTGAATTTAAATCTTTAGCTGTTCTCATCAGAAGATTTATTCTGTTTTATCTGCATCAGAATAATTTTGAAAAAAACAAACAAATGAAAGAACAAATAAATGGCTGCCTGGAAACACTGAATCTGTGTTGACGGACTCATATAAACTAAGCAGAAAAATTACCTTTCAAACTTGTACAATTTAACATATCACACATGTCAGAGCACAGTGTGAGCACTGTTTAGTAGCCTAACATAACGATCATATTATAACCGGTAAGCAAGTGATGCACTTAACTCAACGAAGTTCCAAAATGTTGCCCACAAAACCTCATCTGTCTTATATTACACTTCAATTACTTTAGAAGGCAATATAAGAAATCTAACTTGTGATATGGTTGTGTTTAGTGGATATTGAAACTTCCATTACAGGTTGGCATTTCAGATGGTTGAAGTGTCCAGTTGAAAGTATTCAACCTAGTTTGCAATGATAGGTTTTTAATCACTGGAAAGGTTTGAGAACATGAGTCCAAAAGTCCTCTTTCGCAGGGGTAAAAGCACTCACCCACCTCCACAGAGACCACGGGTTCATCCGACAGCAGCTTGTGTCCCTCCAAAGACAGTTGGCAGTGTTTGCAGGTGGGAAGCCTGCACTTGTTACAGCACTAATGATTCCTACTGATTTGGGGAATGTTGTGAACGTCCACACACAATGCAGGGAGACCCCTGTGGTATTTGGTGGTACAGCTAAATCTAAATTCAGATGGAAAAACTTGTAATCAGAATTATCAGCTCTCTCTTTTTTTCTATTCGAAAGCCTTGTTTTCTGCCTTCCCCTTATTGGCATATTAGGCATAGTTAACAAAACAATCTTGCACAGCTTTTTAAATGGCAGCTAATCCAAATAGCTTGATTTGATCTGACATGAAACTTGTTTCATCACTGAAATGGATTATAATGAAAACAAGGGATTGTTTGTGTTTATTCTTGTCTCCAGAAACTGGGAGCTATGTTTGTGAGTTCTGTGGGAAGCAGTACAAGTATTTCAATCCGTACCAAGAACATGTTGCTCTTCACGCACCAATGGGTGAGTCTGATTATTTACTCTGCTTCAAGTAGGATTTGAAAATGACTAGATTCAAGAATTTTGCACAAGATTCCTGTTTTAGTCCCTTTTTATATGTGCATTAGCAGCCTCTCGCAATCATGTTTTATCAATGTCCTACCAGTGTTATGCTGTTGCATTTAAAGGAGACATATCATGGAAAATCCACTTTTTTTTTT
>JAPMNP010692395.1:0-11353 GCA_029874935.1 Atherina boyeri | reverse complement strand
GAACCACCTGTGGCAGGAACACTTTACCTCTAGACTTTTTAAATAAATCAGATAATTTTGTGTTACAAAAAGAGACAGTATAATGACCCAACCCTTTTCCCATGAAATTAGAGTCACTTTCTCTACGCTACTGCCTCTAATAAAGGGAAATGTCCTGTCTCATTGCTTGTTGGTTTGTGCCAGGTTAGGCATTCCATCAAGGCATTACTCTGACATGTAATCAACTCCAAAAACATACCCTCTGAAATATTTGATCCTCTTGCAGCTACTCATTTGTAGTAGTCTCAGAGTTTGAAGGCTATTTGGATCATTTTTGGATTATGGTTAATGATTTCCATGAAACTGAAATGAGACAAAAACACTTTGTGTCAACTGCTTTCCTCTCCAGATCAACTGACTCCTTGGAGGGAACTTTTCCTCTGCATCTTTTAGCATCATCCTCCATCATTGAAGGATATCCATCCTCCTCGTCCTCCTCTGTATCTTTCCTTTGTTTGTCTCGCCATGTTTTTTCTTTATCCTTCTCCTCAGTTCCCCCCGATTTCCCTCTGAGACCCCTCTTGTTTTTGGCTTCCACCTGCTTTCTTGGTCTCTACAGTCCTGATTGTGTTTCTGTCTTTCCGCTCCTCTCCTCTCCACGCTTTGATCAGCGGCCTTGTTGCCTTGCTGCATGCAGTCAGTGTGATGTATCTGGGCCAAGTAGACTACAACTCTTCACACTTTGTCTGAGGGAAAGAGAATAAAAGATTCTTTGCTGTTCTTACCTTTTTTTTGGTGATCTTGGAAGTAAATATGCAAATCTGCTCTCTGGGAGTTACTGCGCTCTTCTGAAAGTTTTTTTGACCTTTTGAGATTCTTGTAGAGGTCTCAGATTACTCCCCATGTAGTAAGACATATCTAAACCAGGATGCCCACACTGTAGAGCTGGCAAACTAAATCCAATATAGTTGTTATTAAATACATGACTTAAGCGTTTATTTTTCCTACTTTGTGTGTCTGTACTGGAAAAAACAACCCTAAATAATCATAATGTTTTTCTCTGGGTCATAAATGCTTAAAGGGACATTGTGTAAGTAATTGTGTTACTGCCATCTAATGTTGAATTTGTGTAAAAACGAATAATGCACCCTTGCACGTTACCATTTCAAACACATATTGCAACAACCGTATCCACCATGTATCAAAAAGCCTTGACAATTAAATCATCCAATTCTGCAGGGAGACGATAATTATTATCTATTGACCCTGTATGCTTAAAAAAAAAAAAAAGAAAACATGTAAGTTCCCTATGGCGTTGTTGACTCTATCCAAGAGAGATGGAATTGTGGCTTCAACAAGTCGTCTCCATGCTGTGTAGTTGTTCTGGTCAGCCACTTGTAGTTTCAAGATGGCCGACTCATTGCGCCTCCCTACCGGCTGGCCCATAGAAACTAATCAAAAATTCTTCACTTAGGAAAATGTGTCAGATTATTAGTGGAGGTCATAATACACCAATGATAACACATTTATCAATACAGACATTGATTTTTGCCAGTAAACAACAGAAAATGTACACAATGTCCCTTTAAACTAAAAGTTAAAGTTTGATAGTTTGGTGAAAAAAATCTGACTTTATGCAAATGTTGTGTCATGTAGGCAGACCATCTGTAAAAAAAAAAGAAAGAAATATCAGGGTGAATACATATACATTAATGTCATGATGCATTGACAGCCAAAATGTAAAGATGTGTGCATCACATGATAGTCATCTCGCCAATAGAGATCATGGATTATTCATCAAACTGAGTCGATTGATATGAAGAAATACACCATTATCTCCAGGAGCAGGGAGGCAGCTCTGTGCTCTGTGGGGGTGCATATTTGTGTGATCAATGTAAAAAAGAGCTGGCACTGATGGTGTGGCACATGTGTGGTTGGGGGAATGAGGGGACTGTCTGACATATCTTAGCCTAATCAGCTCCCCTGGGATGTGCCTGTGAGTCTTTATGCATAATGCTACCCAATGTTTTCAAATGATAAATATACATGTGCTGCTAGGTTGTGCTTAGTTGGTGAATGATTGCATGTTTGTGTCTCTGTGTTGGTGTTTTATGAAAGTGAAAGCTCATACTGTATCAGAGACGGAATTTAACATAGCTGTTAAATAATTTACGATAAATGAGAGTGAAAAATTAATGAGCTGGTTCTTCTCTGTTTGTCTCCCCTCTTCGGCACTGATGTAAGAGTCCTTTTCTTCATCCGCTCTCCGGCTCACTTAGCTTTAATATCAGCATTAACATTAAGATTCATTTGCCCTCCTGGCTTATTCTTTCCATGGTAACAACAACCCTCAAACATATTTTCACATCACAAAAATGCAGATTTGTCGCTTTCCCTTATCATTCAGATACAGTAGTGTGTAACAAACCTCTCCAGTTTTTACATTTTGGGCCTTGTTAGAAAAAGATAGTAAACAACAACCCTCACACAACTTAGTAAAAATAATCAAATTTGCATGATAATGATTATGCCAGCAGATACAACCTTTTTTTTTTTTTTTTAAAAACCTAAATTTTCTTATATTTCTTCCCCGTTATGTGACTTGCAGACTGTGAAGTGATAGGAGGTGCTGTAAGTTAACAAAGCATGAAAATATCTGTGCAGTGTGTGAAAGTACATATTCAGGATGGGATGAAACAGAAAGACAGCCCATCTCACGGGGCCTGCAGAGAGCTGCCCAGATGGGCATCATGATGAGTCACTTGAATATGATTTATTTAGAGAAATTACAACACAGATGACGTTCCGGGAATAAAGTGGGTCGTATGAGTGCTGATGATCTGTTCTTTGAATTCATCAAACAAGAAAAGTTTGACTGCGAAGGTTTCTGAGTGAAATGAGAGGTTGGCATTTGTTTTTTTTATGATTAATGGAAGAATGAACCAGTTTTGGTTTTCTATAAACAAAATGACACCCAACCCAATGTGAAACCCCATTCCAAACAGATACACACATATTCTTCCGCCCACCCATGAATCCATGTCAAAATCAAGTCACACTTAGCTAAAAACTTCCTTTTTTCTGAGAAACTTTCCGAGTACCCCATAAATACTCAGTCTCAAAACCCCCATGAAAACTAAAAAAAGAGGATGAGAAAGGAAAAACAAAAACGATAGAAGACCAACAATTACACCAAATTCAAATATTGTAACAAAGGACCTTATCTCTAGTTACGGTAATATTTCCGATCGTTCAGTCACAACAGAATCCAGTTTTAGCAGCCGTTGTGTAAAAAACGATGACAATGGTTTCTTACATTCTATCAAGACATTTCTTTAGCAACACCATACCCATCGATGGTGCTATCTGCACATGAGAGAAGAGTTAAAGACAACCTCAGAGGAACCAAAAATTCAGACAAAAAAGAAAATATTAATAGACATTTGTGAAATAAATGCAATTTTAATTGTAGAAACAGAGGAACAACATGTACTGTATGTAAGGCACTGAGAGAGAATTAGTATCATAGAAAAACTGAATTAAATTCATCTGAGATTTAGGCAACTTATTGAACAGCTGTGCATACTAGAAAGGGCAAAACACCCGTTTTTATGAAACAGGACAGATTTATTTTCCCTTTCCCAGGCCCTCTTAATACTGTTAAACCATAAATAATCTTTTGAGAGATTCAACACAAATTGAGTAGTAACTGTCTTATTGGCTTCAGCTGGAGATATCCGAAGATGGATGGCTCCCACAAGCAGATTCAAAATATGGAATATTCTCCTTCCACCTTAATGTAGAAATAAAAAGTTTGGAAGTGTAGTATTTTGAGCTCAGCTGACCAAGAGTTTCAAACTTTTTATCTAAATATAAATCCCTTGTATATCTAGTTCTTTGTATTTATTATGGTAAACATGTCAGCCAGTACTGCAAAGGCAAAATGCCCTGCAATACGATAAAACTTCTTATTTGAATAAGCTAATTGTCTTAGCATGAAATGCAAAATTTGTAATGTTTTGGGGTTTTTTTATGAGGATTTATCATATTCTGCAGAACTGGATGACTGATTTCTCATCATAGCTCATGGTCAATGCTTTAACATTTGTAGACCTAAGGATCCCTTTTCATAATGCAAACCCTTTTCAGAGTGGACCTGAATAAAATCTTATACAGAAACCTTACAGAAATACATTTGGATCACTATTAGCAAAATTTGAATAATATCTCATTTTATTTTACAGGACCCTCATTTTAATGGAATTTATTCTACTAATCTACGGATTAGCTGAGAGCCTCCAGTTGAAATTATGATTAATTCAGCTGTGCCTTTAAACAAATTCAATTTGAGTAACACTTTCGGGTTTATAAACAAATATTCAGCCCAAACAAATACTGTATGTGATCTTTGATTATTAGAAATGGTAAATTTATAATAGATATATCGTATCTAATAAACATAAATCCACATTTCTTCCTATTTATTGTGCACTGCAGCCAGACACTTTGCCAAATGATGTAATATAATGTACAACTCTGATTGTGGAAAAGTTAGAATGCTGTGTAATAAGTCAATAAAAACAGGAAGCAATGAGTTCCAAATCTCAAAAACACATCTATTCACTAGAGAACATAGAAAACACAGAAAATGTTGAAAGTGAGACATGTTATTCTTACATGAAAAATACTGGTTTGATAGCAGTCTCAAAAAAGTTGGGATACAACCATGTGTACGAATACAGTGTCACCCTTCTCTTTTAACAACAGTCTGGAGACCAGTAACAGATCATACATACAGTACATGTTTTTTTTTTTTAGTAGTGCATGAGAATGTATCTGAGGAGCCACAATAAAAGGCATTATAAGCCATCTGTTCTCTAGTGTGTCCCTTTAAGGTCAAGGGAATGGTCAAACATTTAAGGAGGACCATGTGTATTCTTTTAAAGTGCCTGGTATCTGACCTGGAACTACTGCTGAGTGCATTTTCTGCTTTGTGAATTAGCAGCACAACAGTCCCTCATAAGGCAGCCCTCCGTAGACCATATTGCCTGTGTATAACGTTGGATGTTACAATATGCACAGATAGTATTGTGCGCTTGTGTTATGAGGATAATTCAACCATCATAGTCCTTGATATAATACACACATTTTATATGCTAAAAGCAAAAATTGTGGCAAAAATAATTGGGTTTGAATCTGTAAAACAATTGGGTTCTGTCACATTTTAGCCGTCATCATCAGGGGTTAGCTCACTTTAGCTCGAATCTGAGCCATACCGTTTGCCACATTGGTACATGTGGATGGCGAATGGTTGAAAAATTCTCACTAGAAATGTCAGAGTTCCTCATCCTCTTTCTTTTAACCTGTGCAAACAAGATGAGGCTCAACTGTTTGCATACATCTGTGCAGACATATTGCAGATCATGCCTCTGTACGCCAACATGGGGGACTCTTTATTTGTGTGCGTCTGCAAGCATATTGCAAATGTGTCTACGTGCATCTGTGTATGTGTATTTCTGGATTTAGTGATGCATGTGTGTGTGTGCGTGTGTGTGTTTAGTCTGTGAGATGCGTCAGTAACTGGGGCAGAACTGATTGTAGCTGATGGCTGTAGGCAAAGCACAGACCTACATTCTGCTCCCCCAAACAGAGGAGGAGGAAGGGGATAGGGGTTAATAAAAATTTAGGATTTCTACTGTACTCCTCTCCTTCCTTTACCTCTACTCCTTTAATATATGACAACATTTCCCAGTGCTGTTTTTAACTGTTTTTTCCCCACATTTCCTACCTGCTCCTTCAGCCTCTCCCACATCTTTTCATTTTGTCCGGTTTGACACTTGGCGAGCACGGGGTCTTACTCAGCACAGAGGAAGTGACTCGTGACAGGAGGGAGAGAAAATAAAGGAACGTGATGAGGAGATAACATCAAGTTGGGTAAAATAACACAACAGTCTCAGTGTGATCAGTTTGTTTTCCAACATGCCAGGCTCACCAGTTCCACCAGCAATTACACACAGATCCTCTGTATTTAAGCACAGGCTTCAGGGGGCCCTGGGGGAGTCTGCATCACAGTTGAAATGTAGGGTATGGTTTCTTGAAATGGTTTCCTTGTAAGAAATTATTAAGTTTATAAGTTGTATTTTCTTTAAAGTGGTTTGAAATAATAGAACCAAACAATACAGTAATTTATTGATAGTTTTTAACACATCTGCAAACAAGATGCTTGCACAATGGACATAATTAAGATAAAGATTGAAGCCCTTCCATCTCATCACATACCAACACTTGTTATATAGCCCTTGCTGTCATTCATAGACTCACTGGGTACCGTTATGATTTAATTTTTCAGCTGTTTCAACTGTTGCAGGATGCGCCACCATAGTAACAATGGAAACAAAAAGGAGCTTTCTGCATCATAATGGTGCATTTCAAAGAGTAACAATGATGTTTTTTAAATTATTCTTAACATGATGGTTTCATTGTGTAAAAGCCTTCATTGCCTAAAGCTACATGCAGCATTGGGAAGTAATGGGAAGTGAAAATGGTTGTCCCACAGTTGATCTCATGCACATGTGCCATGTTGACTGGTTGTGATTTCTTACTCTGTTCCATTAGCCGGACCTCGTCATAATCGTCATGAGGATTTTTTTGTTTTTTGATACGTCAACTTTCATTTACTGCTTTTGGTTCCCCTTTAAAAGAAAACGAGGATTAAAATGGTTAAAAAAAAAAAATGCATTGCTAATGTACGAGTATGAACTCACTTGATTATTTTTTTTGCCTGTTCAAAAACTGATGTCCATTAGGTTGACAGGAAAAACCCAAGATTAAAATGGCATCTTTCATTTCTGGTCTGTGATAGTTCACAGTCAACTTACATAACCAGTGTCTTCCCAAACGTAATGTTCCTGATGTTGACACAGATTTAAATAGTTCCTGAAGAAGAGCTCCATCCATTTTATTCTTGTAGATGTCCACCACACTTGTTGGGTTTGGTGGAATTGTCTGTTTTCTCTGGGATCCCTCCTATAGGACCATTAATGCTCTACACTAAAGACAGATGAAGAGCCTTCTATCTATTTTCTGCATCTTCTACATGCATAATATAGCCTGAGGAAAACAATATTGCATCATAAAAATTGATTGCAACAAATATTTCTCCTGATTTAAGGCCTTGACAAACATCCTATGATATGAATACATATGCTAACAGCGTATGAAGTAACATTAAGGAAGAACCTGAAAAAGAAGGTGAAATGGAGGATTGTATCCAGCAGGTTTGATATAAGGCCATGTTGGAAGTTTTCTTGTCTTCTGGTATCAAAGGATCCAGATTAGCTGAGTTCAGGTTTATGATGACAGTCAAAGGCTCATGAGAAATAAGTGTGGTTTATCAACAACTGGATGACATCGACACAGAAATCAGAGAGTTCCCTAAAACATCACATGAGCGGTACAATGTCGGGGACAATGATCTGAGGACACAGGGATACAATAACTCCCTTTTTTCTGCCTTATGCTCAAGTTTTCTAATTTGGGCCAACAAGATAAAGCTGCTGTTACTGAAGGTGAATAAAGGTAATTTGATCATGTTCTATATTGCAACTGAATATCTACACTTGCTATAAATAATGTGAACAACAATCCTAAAACATAGACATGCTTCCTGAGAAATAGCTGTAGAGGATATTGAATCAGCGCAAACAGTTGAAAACAGCATTATGACAAACGTTCTATCTGTTTCATACCATGTCCATCTAATCTATAATTGTATCTGTATTCTATCAGACATGGTTTCTTAAATTATCTTGTTTACTCAAATGCTTCAGAAAAAAGTACAGCTGCTACTTCTAGATGCTCTTGCTCCAAAATATAACAGGGTTATTATAAAAAGTTATTTTTGGCTGCCTTTAGAATACCCTCCAGCGGATAATAAATCACAAATCACATTCTTAGAAAGATGAACAACTCTAAGGATAACAACAAAAAACAAACTAAACAACTTTAGGATTTTAAAGGACTGCTGTGTTTAGTACAAATTATATCTGCTTTCAGTGTGCAGAATCAGTTTTGTTCAAGTTCTGCTGCTCTTAAAATAAATGCTGAATCATGTGTTTTTGAGGTCAGCTGACCCCTGACCTCATTCAGGGATTCTGGTCAGGCAGATTCTCCTTTGCATGTGTGTGCATGGACACCACACAGAGCTGGAATATATCTCCAAAATTCAATAAGTTCAATGAAAATATCCACCCTGAGCAGTTACATTTAATTCACTGATTTCTTTTTAGTAAATACACATAAATACACTAGAATTGAAGAGATGAATCAGTAAATGGAAATTCTATAGCTTCAATCATAAACTGTAATACAGTATTTAAACAAACAGTAAATATGTAAATACAAATTAACCAGAGATGTGTGTTTGGATGGTTGAAAGAAGCTGCGCTATCTTTAGAAAAATCCAAACATGCTCAGGTAAGCATGCAAACTCCGCAGAGAGAGGCACCTGCAGACCATTGGGTTCGAAACCATAACTTAAAAATGACAGTCATGCTTAGGTGCACTGAACACAGGATGTGGCTTTTCTTTCAGATATCCATCTCTTGTGAAAGGTTCATATTAAAAAGCTTCTGCCACTGGTAGGTCATTTATGATTCATTGTTGGGTCGGAAATATGTTGCTTTTTTCATTTTCAGATGATCTAAAAACCTACATGTATGTTTAGTAGTGAGCATGTCAAACTCAATCAATTTTATGGAATAATAATACTTATTTGTTTCTTACTGAACTTGATAATTGTGTGCATTTAGCCTGACTTCCAGTCAGTAGGTACATACAGGTTCCAGTTCCTTTGCTCCAACATGATGTAAAGCAGAGAGTTTTGATGCCATTTTGCTGAAACCAAATACAGGAAACATTTTACGGTGTTGCTTTACAACAGCTGTAAGAATAGTGTTTTGCTCATACGTAATTTTTCAAGAAAATAGCTTTCTTCTAACCCTGAAAGCACCAAGTCAGAAAAAAAGACATGATTGAAAGCTAATTTTTCTTTACTGAATCCGTCTGGTGACACTGAGATGAAAACAATTTAAATTGTGGCCACATGTAGGAACATATTTGTTGTTAATTAACATTCAATTCAATTCTATTTTAATGTTGATATCAATTATAGATATAGAATCATAGATTTTTAAAACATCCATCCATCCATTATCTATACCGCTTTATCCAATTCAGGGTCGCGGGGGGCTGGAACCTATCCCAGCCATTAGCAGGCGAGGCAGGTTGCCAGTCCGTCGCAGGCAAAACAACAAAAACATCAACTTACTGTAATGTGTTGTAACAAACCAGGTTCACCATTCAACAGCTGCTTGACGGATGTTGCTCCCTAAAAACTACAAATACCACAAAAAGTCTGGCTACACCATGGTAGCCGTGGGGGGGACGACACATACATTGTACTCAAAAACCCAAAACACCACATACCAAGGTGGTCTGTTACAATCACAGATCCCACAAGATTTCAGCAGGACTCTTCATTAAGAGACATTTCATTTTAAAAGAAAACAATACACTATGTAGACACTGGGCATGTTAACGTGTGGTCACAAGTTAATTATCTCATTCCCTCATGTTAGTAATCTGTGGCCACAACTTAATAATGTGTGGCCACGGGATAACAACTTGTAACGCGTGGACATGAGTTAGTTTTTTTTTTATCTATCCATGTCACCAGATAGGCTTGGTAATTCTTAAACCTATCAAGTTCCATTATAAATGACACGACACAGCTTTCTGAGCATCCAACCAAGCATGACGAGGCACGATCAGAGAGAATGTGTAGTCTGTGAGGCATGTTTGGAAGGGAAGCAAAAGGTAAATCTGCAGCTTCAAGCTATGATGACAGAGCTCAGCAAACAAACTGGAATCAGGGAGATTTATACATGGACAGATTACTGAACAAGCATCTTGGATACTGGCTCAATGTCAACTGGTTTGTAATGGTTGATGTGTTTTTTCTCTGCAATACTATAACTGCAAAGAAACACAGTATGACCACAAATAGACAAAAAGTTTAAATGGGTGCAAAATTTACAAAATGTACAGTAAAATCTCAAATGTCACATTAAAAGAGATTCAAAACACCCTAAAAGCAGAATACAATGATACAAATATGACACAAATTTGACCTAAAAGAGTAGCTAAAAAGATAAGATGCTTATTATGAAAACTGAATGCAAGGGTCTCCACACATGGCACAACTTAAGAGATGCAAAATGCCCAACGAAAGATGCCAAATTATCACAAAGATTTTCACTGTGGCAATGAAACAGACAGAAAGGACCAGAGACAAATATACACCAACCCTTTTTGGACAAAAGATTATCTAATTGGGATGTTAAATCACCTATAGTAGATTCAAAATTTACATTAGACAATTATAATAAGATGGAAAACGAGAATAAAGACAAAAAAGTTTTTAAAAAATTAGATGTTAGGAAAGTTTTTGTAGTTTTATTATATAATTCTCTGTCTGTTCTTGCTGAACATCAAATTAAAGCAACTAGTAATTATTGTTTCAGTCTCCTCTTTATGATCCACCGTCACTCATTCCATGTGCAATTAACCTGCTTAATGCCTGCCTGTAACTTTCATTTTTAAGGATTGTTATTGTTGTCTTTTGCTTGTCTTTGCTATTGTTATATGTTGTTCACTGTTGGGCAGCTAAGAGAATTGCCTCTTTGGGGATAATAAAGACACCTTGAACCATACGTTACATATAGGACACAGAACGGGACTGCAAGCAGACCACTCAAACACACATTCTCTACCTGAGCAATGAGCATACATAACATCTAATTTTATGGCACTTTAAAAAGATGGCACCCTGCCTTGTGCCGTATGTTACAGCATATTAACAAGACAAAATGTCACATCAAAAGCTTAAAATCCACATAAATAAAATTAAAAATGCATGCAACGTGGCACACTAGTTATAGTGTGTTATGTGCCAATAACACATTTGATGATACTAGCATGTAACATTTGTTTCTACATCTACAAAGAATGATATCGCCCCACCTCCCTGAACAGTTTTGTAAATATAGCACTTTTTCCATTGTTCTTTAAGAAATATATTTTCTTAAACTAAACAATCTAACCAAGTATGGTTATGACCCATTATTGCTTCTCCTTTTATACCCAATTGTGACACCCTCACGAGTTCATCTTTTTCCCATTATAATCATTCAGCATCAACCAATACAGAAACAGAAAAGAAGAGAAAATATCTTTCTGAACTATCCATCCATCCATCCATTTTCTGCCGCTTATCCGAGGTCGGGTCGCGGGGGCAGCAGCCTAAGGAGGGAAA
>JAPMNP010692386.1:0-11054 GCA_029874935.1 Atherina boyeri | reverse complement strand
AGAGTGTTTCGCAAGCAGGTGAGCAGTAGCAGAAGGTGGGAGTTGGACTCTGATACGACTGAAATCTGATTTCAGTTGGAGAGTTTGCGGCTGCAGCGGAAAGGGAGGATGTCACAGCCTCTGAGTCAGCTCTCCACAACGAGCCAGGACTTCCAAAAACAGGAGTGAGATGGCTTACTGTAAGTATGTGCTCAGCTGGATTTAAAATCAACTGTTTGAAACTAAAACACTAGCAACACCATAATCAGATATCAAACAATTTTAGATTTAGGTCATTGGCATTGATGCAAATTGTCATTACAGCTATTTACAAAAACATAATCAAGGCCCAGTTATATAACGAATACAGGCTTAGGGTGCAGACTATCAGCTTTAATTTCCATCTAATTTCAAATTGGGGGATGGAGAGACTAAAATCAAATCAAATAATCTAATAGAAAAAAATTATCTGATAATCAGGTGTGAGCTATTACCTCAACCATTAAGAGTGTTAAATGTCTGGAGTTCATTCCAAATGTGGCCTTTGGATTTGGAAACTACTGCCCAGAAAACCCATAACAAACAGAAAAAGCAATCCTTAGGTTGCAAGAATAAAACAGATATTAGAGAGGAAAAATCAACAGTTTGGTATCTTTCTATTCCATAACAAAATACCATGACATCAATAGTGGGTGATCAAAAGACACTTTTAATGGAAAAGAAAAACCTCCTCATCACAGCATCCACCCAGTAATCATTATCCAGGACTTCAGTAGCGAAAATACTAGCCACAAGGTGTAAACCACTGTTCTTCTTCCAGAAGAGAAAGGTCAGAGTAGACGTAGCAACTCAAGCAGCCAGACCAGCTCTGGAAACAAACAGTCTTTGGATAAAAGAAACTAAAATCAACCTGTATTAGAATGACAAGATGAAAGAAAGAAAAAAACAACAACCAAAAAACTGGACTGGTGTATGATCCAAAGCATATGACTTTCTTGGCGGTTTCCAGTGGATCATGAGTGTTTAGTGCTATTCTATTGTGACAAAAGCCAGATGCATCCAGATGAATTCAGCCAAATGCAGCACATCTGACTGAACTACGCTTCCAAGCACAGATAGAGGGGGGGCGTAAACATACCAACCTACCAACATACCAAAGAGCTTCAGTAGGCAAAGGATATTCTGCTATTCTGATTTTTGTCTTGAAGTTAAATGTATGCTGAGACTGCCTACAGTACAGACAATAGCCGTAACAGAAACACACAACAACTTGAGAGGGCTCGAAAGCCATTATCTGGTGATGTCCATAAGCTCAAGGCCTCAAGAAAGAAAATTTTTATGATTTATGTGGAAAATTAACTCTACTATCTGACAGTAATAAGTCAGAAGTAAATAAAACTCTGAGCAAAGAGGCAATAAATAATCTATGTTGTAATTGCGATAATGTTTCCTAATCAAAATGCAATCCATCCCCTTCACTTTAGATGGTGCTGTTGAGGTCAGATAAGAAAATGTATTTGTTCTAGTGACCAGTCATGACCTCTGCTTTAATAACATGAGCACACACAGCAATCGAAACCAGGATTCCAATGTCTTTATGCAGTTTGTTGTGTTGAAATCTTTTCATGTGGTAGTAGTGACTTACGAAAATATTTCACCAGAAAAAATGAGAAAGACAAACTAAATATTTCCGCATAAAAGATGCCATAACGCAACATATCAGCTGCTCTTTGAAAGGGAGACGATGTGGAAATAGAAAAGCAAACAATGGCAAATTATTAATTACATCTTTGAAATTGAGATCAGTGATTCAGGCCTTACTTCTTCAACACACAGATGTTGCATTCACTCCCCCTTTAAAGACAACAAAATGTTCCCATAAACAGTTTTCAGATGATTTAATCATTACAAGCAATTATCAAACAGCTTGTGAACACACGCAGACATGCCCTCCTCCTGAATGTAGCCAACAAGCAGGAAAACACAGGAGGAGCTGGAAGACGAGCGGGACCAAAACAAGTGGTCGCACCCAATCTCAAGGCAGTGTCCCTGCCTCAGATCCAAAATATCGTATCAGCACGTCCTCCACAACAAAATACAACTCCTACATAACAGCGCAAGGACTGAAACACCTATGAGGAGATAAAGTGCAAAACTATACCCTGCCTCCTCCTCTGTGTGCTGTCACACACAAACAATCAGGGTGCTCAGCAGTGAGCTGAACCCTTATGGGACTGATGCAGGGCCTGGGAGCCAATTACGAGGCTGTTCTGGCAGCCTGTCCATATAATGAGGAGCCCACATTCCTGCTCTCTCAGCTGTCCACTGCTGTTGTTGCTGTGCTCCGCTGCGCAGCTTGTACTTTCAAACGCTGCACACAGTCCCTTCGGATAGCTGCCCTCCAAAAACATGTTTGCCTCTCGAGAGGCGTCACCGGCCTCTCATTAGTTTCTTATCACACATTAGATTCTTCACGTTTATCAACTTAGGAGTAGGGGAATGTAAGGTAGGGGAAAGGCTGCCTCACAGAGTTCAGAATCTGCCTGCTTTCCAGAGTCCTTCACTGAACACACCTGAATAAACACAAGGAAGAGGGAGTGGAAGGAGGGAGGGGGACAGATGGGAAAAAAAGGAGGGGAAAAAAAACAACTCGGAAGTTGGATTACTTGGCAAACCTGTGTAAAACAGTAGTTAGAATTCCATAAAAGAAAAACGCAAGAGCAGTTTAGTTTTTTTTCTTCTTCATTTAGTATCTGACAAGAAGCACATCCTCCTTCTAAGCATACACCAAGATGAACCTGACATGATTCAGATATCAAATAAAACTACATTCCAACATTTCAGCGGTTAGCCTGGAAGAAATGGGAGTGAATGCTTTCTGTCAGTTCACAAATGTGTGTCAGATATGGAGGCTGCTAACAGGGAGGAGTCTTCATACCTCAGTTTTACCTAACTTTAATCTGAGTGTAGCGTGCTCTGCAAGTGTACAGTATTTTGCAATTTTCACTGCTCACATTTGCAATCATAAGCTGCCGCAACAACAAGGAATAAGGCTCATAAAGGTTTAAGAGACTTGAAATTCTTGGAAACATTTACATTTCTTCTAAATGTAAATCACAAAAAAATCGGTTTGCCTGTTTTCTTCAGTAGGTAGTCACTGTATGATTGTTTCTTTTCCCAGCAGCTGGGTTGTAAATTGAACTCTCAACTCATCATAATTGGTTGATTTAAGGAATTCACAACGTGAAAATTAAGAATAAACCAAATGCAGCATGACTGTACTGCAGTAAAACAGCATCTGAAAAGGCGTCAGCCAGGAAAAAGGGAGCTGCTGCATTCCAGTGAAATAAAAGACGCTTTACAGAGCAGAAAAGCTATTCTTCTGCTTCTATTGCACAGTTCAATTGCTGCAATTGCCACAGTCTGTGGGCCTTTCTGTCAATGATTTCCATATATAGAACCCAGGGGGTGCTCTGCTGGCTACGAGAGGTGTCGCAGCACAGAGTGCCAGAGCATCGCAAGACTAAGTCATTAAACTGTCACATGAGATTACATGCTGTCCCCACGATTACTCACATTACTGCTTCCATGAGCAGGAAGCATCAGTCAGGGAAGGATTCTGAGTGCATGTATATCACACACTTTCATAGCAATTTAATTGAACTCATGGCAGGTGGAAAGGGGTAAGGTCTTTGGATGATTATCCAGGTTGATCAACCAAACTAAATTCTCTAAGGGTGAGGATGGCAGAGATGATGCGAGTGACAACTACAGTTGCCAGAGTTTCCAAAACAAAGCAAAAAAAGGAAAAAAAAAAGCAAAAATAAAATCAGGCCGCATGGTGGAGAGGAAAAAGCATTTCATTTTGCTGCGAAGCGCCCTTGAATACTAATAACTCCTGCAAAGCTCAAAGGGCTGGTGGAGAAAGGCAAGGAGCTGGTGGGATGGACGAGTGCAGCTGACATTGTGAGGGAGATGGAAGGAGAGGAGGATATGACATTGCAGAGGAATAGGAGGGAGGGAGGCCGAGAGGGGGAGGTGATGATTCAGACAAGGAGAAACAAAAACCCCTGAAAACATGTTTGTACAGTCAAACAGAAAAAGCTTTAATGCACCAGCGACATTTTTCCATTGCACCCACACAGGCATGACATACTGTTAAATGTTACCAAATGTGCTCTGACATGGGAGTGTCCCATCTCGTTTTGAGGCAATTGTAACAGGCTTCAGGACAGGAGGGACAAGCCCTGCTGCACCTCTTTCTTTTACATGACAATTTCATATTGTCATCATCATCTCATCCTTGCGCCATGTGTCTTACCTTACACACGCGAGCAATCCTGGAAACGATGGTGTTGTCAAAGAAATCAAATTCTTTTCCCGCCTCACTAAAGAAGAAGTAAATCTTGTCATCGTCACCCACAGGGTTACCTACAGGCTGGCTCTCCTCAATGTAGGCTGACCCAACAAAGACTGGATCTAGAAACAGAAAACATAAAGCAAACATGGAGTCAGACATGTAATATCTTGAGCATTTACATAAAAGCCTCCCGCTGTTTCATCCCCTCTGAATCATGATCAACCTGGAGCAAAGTCAGAGACCAGTGTCACACAACCCTGTGAGAGCAGAGGAAACAGGATTCTCTGCATAATTGTACTCAGATGTCTCATCAGGAGCACTCTGCACGGATTACCAAGAGATCAAAAGACAAGAGGGGTCTTAATTGTGCGCAAAGTGCAGCTAACTCTGGCGGGAGCGATGGCAGTCGGCTGAGGCTGTTTTGATGTTCATGTGTGGCAGCTGATAGGCCCGGGCTCCCGCAATCTACGAGGACTTGCCTTTGCTCTCTGCCTGCATGCATGCATTAGTGAACGTGCCTCACTAATGATTGCTACTTTTGGAGTTTATCTGCTGTGGTCTTTACATAATGGAAGAATCGTAGGGGGAAAAAAAAGGAAAACATATAAGAGGTTACCTTGCAGCCATTTTAAGGAGTTTTCCGTCTTCAGCGCAGCTCCCTGACCCAAACTTTTGTAAATGACTGGCTCATTGCCTTGGAAATTACTGACAGTACCAGTATACAACTCACCATCTGGAAGAAAAACAAAAAGGAAAAAAAGACAACGACTGAAGAGGATTTGCTATAAATAAACAAAGTAATTAAGAAAAATTATGAGCTGGAGATGAAGTCAGTAATAAAGTGAGCTGTTAGGGCCATAACAAAACAGTGAGTGAGGGATTAGACCCCCCCTCCCCTTCATATCCAGTTCAATTATTTACTAATTGCTTGTTAAAGAAGTTGAACACAAACAGCGCTTGTTTGTGTCCGGCTATTTATTACAGTCTGATGCAGGAAAACAAAATTAGCAGCCACATCACGACTCACTAAATCAAAGATGAAGCTAACACCAGTGTGGTTTCAGAAACTGATAAAGCTCTTCCCGTCCAAGTGGAAGTGATTCATAACAAGTATTACTACATACCAACAACGATGGCAGTGGATTTATACTCTGGATTGAAAGGGCAGCGACTGCGCCCATCTTCCATCATGACCTCGCCCACCTCGTCTCTTTCTAGAGTGAATGTTGACGTGTTCTGGAGACAAAGAGGCAAAGTCAATAAAAATTTTAAATAACAGTAAAGGAGTATGCTTAAGTGATCTCAGTGGCCTCCAGCTCATCTTCTCCATTACAATACACATTTTAAGCACACCATACTGTGTCTCTGATCACTAAACAGAAGCTTTCTGCAGACTGCATATCATTTTTTGACTTCAAAGTAATAGCATCTGTAAGGATTGCTTATTTTAATGATGCACTTCTGCTACAACAGATGCTAGAAGATTATTTTGGTGATATTCTGCATTCTCATTACTCTCGACAAACCACGTCAAAATGCTCACCCCAGGAATCTTTGTCATCAAGGTCTAATACTCTTTATTCCTGTTAAGCTGTTGTTCAAACACACATCCCTAAGCTACACCATCGCTGAGTGTGACATGTTCATTCGGCCTCATGAGCACTGCTACAGTACTTTAATTTCCCTCCATCGCTTATACATGGTCCTGCTGGCATAAATGTTCGCTAATGTGCATTAATCCCTTGCTCAAAATAGTCTCTGAAATGAAGTATTTATTTACCACTGTTAAATAATATATGCTTAGAACTACAGTGGCCATCTGTTGTTGCTTCTTTTGAAAAAATAATTTTAAAAAAAGAAAAGCTTTAGGACCCTTTTTAAAAAAACAAAGAAAAAAAAAACTATGTATCAAGATGAGGCAGACAGGAATAAGGGCATGGTAGTGTAACGGAGGCAGCGTAGCTGCCGGACGTAGTTTGTAAATCTCACTCCCCGACGCTTCAAAAGGACGTAATGGCTGCTCGGCCATTAGCTGGCTTTTGGTCGAGTGGTTAGTGCGTCCGCCTCCCGAGCCAGAGTGCCTTGGTTCGAAACCGACGCGAGGCGTGGTCTCAGGTTGTGGAGGTGCTCTGGCTGAACCCGTTACAGTAGCAGTCAGAAATCTGTATGGGATGCACATGCACACTGTTTGTGTTTGAGTGGGATTTTCCATTTAACCAAAAACGTAAAATTGGTGAGTGTAAGTAGTGGGTGGGGAATGCCCTTACAGCTTCATCACTCTAAGGAAAAGTAAAGCTTTTTTTTTTAACCTAAACCTTATTTATAGCATGAAATACGTTTATAAACTCACCCGGACAATTTTGGATTAACCTGAAGTATATGAGGAGATATTTAGTAATTCCAAAATAGTCCGGGTGAGTTTATGAACATATTTCATGCTATAAATAACGTCCAGGTAAAAAAACAACAAAAAAACGGTACTTTTCCTTTAATGAAGTAGATGTCATCCAAAGTTTCAGTTCCTGTAAATGTCCTCAGCAGTCCCTTACTCAACAGAAAATTGTCTTTAAAAATGCATACTTGTTAAAGTCAAATTGAAAAAGCTTCATATAAGCTTTGAATTTTTATTCTTCTCAACATTGTGATGGGGGACTTTGTTTCTTGACACTTAAAACAAAACAAACCTACAAATAAACTTCTCAAAATGGGATCCCTTTGTGGCCTATTGACCGGAAGAACATCAAGAACCATCACAGTATCATTAAAAATGAATAAAAGTACTGAATTAGATATGAAAAACAATATGCGGACAATCTGAAATAATAGTAACAACTTGTTCCAGTTGCCAGTAAGGAAATCAGACAGAACAGTATGAAGCGGTCCCACTGCCTGAAAAATCTTCTCATGCTCCATCACTAAAAGATGTTGATCTACTCAGAGCTTATTTTAACTTGTCTGTCATTTATATTGTTTAGTGTATCTTTGAGGCCTCAGTGTCCTGTTACACTGTTCGTAAAGCCCTCTGCGACTGTTTTGAGAAGCTCTATAATAACAAAACATTCATCAATGTTAATATCGTACATCTCCGAGTGTCTGGCTGGTAGGAATGCTGGGGCTGACACGCATATGCACAGAGATGTGGACTCTGTCAACATGACGACTGCTCCGGCACACCAACATAGCTCAGATTTGCTTGGAATCCCAGTTCAGGACCCAACGTACTGCCAAGTCATCTTCAGTCCAAGACATCCCATGTTTTTCTTTCACTCTGACGTCAAAGGGGCGAGTTTATTGCCCCTGTTTTAAGAGCCAAGCAGTCTCCAGGCTCAACTGACCCCCTGTCAATGAATTCGATGTAGTCTTTGCTGGCGGTTACCAGCACTCCAGATGTAGTTGTCTGCTGGATAAACAGATCTACAGCTCCCTTTTTCTTCAAACCACACAGCTTGTGTACCCCTGTTGCCTTGTCTGGTTAAAAAGGGCTCAGTAGGACTTGTTTACATTTTAACAACAGATCCAATGGAAAGACTGAGAATAAAACAAGCCTTATTACAGTATGTATTCAGTAACTATTCTGTTGAAGTTCGAAGACTTTTGCTAAACGAAAAAAAAAATCTACTCCTTCAAGTGAGCAACAGGTGAGAGGTCATTACTTACAATGTAGGCGCAGACAGGACTGAAGGCATAGGTACCACACACATAGAGATGGGTGCAGTTCAGCCGAAGGAGAATTTTGATGTAATTGAAGCAATCAGTCTGGGGGGAACAAATGAGAAATTGTCAGGTCCATTAATTCACAAGAAATATTTAAAACTAACTTTTTTCCCCCTTGAAAGCGCCTAAAAATCTCTGTCTGAAATATTCCTTATCATACACAAATCTTTGAAGGACGCCAAAGCAAATACTTCAAACATTGTTTGATAAAGGAACTGTTACAAAAGTATTGCCCCTTTCCTCAAACACTATTGGGAAAACCTCCCAGCGTTACACAGCGGTTGCCTGGAGAGCTTTCTGTAATACACAGACCAGAGTTGCACACTGCAGCAAACGGATTACCGAGGCTTGTCGCCCAGGGATACAACAGCTGGCATGACAACAAGGTAACAGACAGAGTGAAGTAGAAAGAGCAATTCCCCAGTGAGCTTGAACACTTGACGAACCCATTTAAAACTGCTGAAAAGGTTTGTCAACATAGAAACTCCTGCTCTTTTTATTGTCTCACATGGGAAACAAACAGAAGTTTGCAAGTTAAGTCTAAACACTGCAGAATATCTGCGCTTTATATTCTCTGCTCATTGAAATGATGGTGGAGCTCTCACCTCCAGGTTCTTCCCTTTAAAGCTGCACTCTTCTCTTTTTCCTGCAGGAGTACCCCACGTCAGCTGAATATGGAAAGGAAAACTTGAATAAGTCATGTGAAACACAGGCCAAAACATGCTGATTCTGAACTTTACCCTGAATTATCTGCTAGTCACATTTTCCACATTTCTGTAGAACGTCCGGTTCATGCTGCAAACCTACATAGCAACTTTGACTCAGATAATCTGTTTGGCATTTTGTCATACTAACATTCTTCTGCTGTTTGGTCCTGCTGATGTCCGACAGGCTGAGAGCGAACAGTGCCTCCCTGGCTCCGACGTACAGCATGTCGTCTTCTTGGCTGAGCAGCAGAGAGGTGTAATTGAAGACACCGTACACAGAGAATCTTTTGGCTGATCTCTCCTTTGCATCTGGATAGGGCAGAGAAACACAAACAGACAGCAGATTTTTATCACATAAGGGGACAAAGCTGAAAAGAACAGAGTGGTACCGGACATGTCATGATGTCCAAGGTACAACTAAACCCTAATGTGCTGAGTTGCATCTTTCCTCTTAAAGCAAAATGGATTAAAGTTTTATTTCTACAGGGCGAGAGATTCAAAAGTCTCCATGTGTCATTACTGTGCAACCACGCACCTGTTTTACACCCCAAATGATCACTACAATCATTTCATATATGCAAAGATTAAGGAGGAATTTATGAACTTTTAATACCTCGGATGTTCTCGTCAGCCCTACCAGAAAGAGCGTGGATCCTTCCAAAGCTTCATACCCTTCTTGTAACAAATATGAAACTGGTTTGTTCAGTTTGACAGTGTTCCGAAGACCAATGTGCTTTTCCATCGGCCAGATGGCCACCACAAGACTCTCAACATGTCACCATTACAGTCTGTTAAGGACCAGTTCCATTTTTTGGTATGTTCTTCTAGCATATTCAGACGCTTTGTGGAGAACCACAGCACAAGAAGACAGCAGCTGTGTTTATGTCTAACTGTAAAGCAAATTTGATCACTTTTGAGAGTCACGTCATAGAAATTCCTATCACAATTGTTTTAATACACTGAAGTGGAAGAATACATAAGTTTGCCAAGTGTCATCAGGTGGTAGTGGTATAGGCTGGTGGTGAAGATAGCAGTGGCTGCAGACCGGAGGGAAAAAGACTAACAAGGTAAGTTTATTTGGCAAAGACATCAGTTTATTGGTCAAAGTATGTCTGACTCCACCACAACAAGTGGAAATGTATCTCCTTTCAGCTTACTGTATTTGGCTTTTTCCTTGTGGACCTGTTATGTCTAAGAATTTTTAAAGAAGAAGAAGAAGAAAAAAGACATGTTTGTATGTAATTAAATAAATGAGATGCATGCTGTCCCTCTTGCTTATTCTCTATGGTTACTGATTTCTGTTACTTCTGGGTCAAAGACGGGACAGGAGATGTGGAGCATCTATAGAGCGCCAAGGCCAGTTTGAGTCCATCTGAACATGAAAGTACAACTTTGAAAAAGTATATTAAGTAAGACTTTAGTCGGCGTGGATGCTCCAATGTTTACCTGTATTCTAATAGTCTGATTTTGTTCTATCTACCGATCAGTCATGAACAGAATTTTAAAAATGTTTGCCATTTGTATAATAATGCAGAAACAACTAATCATTTGTTCATCTCATTTTTTCCTCAACACTAGCAATTATAGGCATTATTTGCAGTGTTCCCGTCAATGTTATTTGCATCATTTACTGTAATGGATAAAATATGAAAGTAGCTAAATTTAGCTTTTTATATGTGGATTTTTTTCCTCACTTGTCTATAGTGTCTCAGAAGCTTGATATTAAGTAAAGCATGACTGGAACAGTAATTTTAAAGAAGATTGGATGCATTGTGGCTTTGCACTACTACTTTATCAATTTGTAATTGTGTTTCCTGCTCTCCCTTGGTGTAGGACGACAGGATGATACCATGGCTCTAACTCTAAATATGTCAGTTGCAGAGTTTTAGTAGGTTTAGTAGTAGTAGGTTTCACCATAATCCCTTCTAGATCTGTACCATCAGAAAGTTTTGGCCTGTCTGGGACCAGTTTTCATTGCAACACCAAGGACCTGGTTCCAGATTCACTGCCGAGCAGTCATTTTTGAGAAGTGGTAGCAGAGTCCCCTTACACCAATTGAACCCGAGTCAAGTCTCTTTATGAACTTAAAGGAATAGGCCACCGTCTTTACATACCGACAAATGTTCTTACCTTACCTTAGACTAGTTGATATGTACCTGTCTGGTCTTTGTCCGTGCGCTCTGTCATGCAAACGGAGTAATAATACGAGGTGCACTATGTCCGCGCACTAAGGTCACAAGTCACGCTGCCTTTATTGACGGAAGTGAGCGGGAGAGAAGTCTTTAGGAGTTAGT
>JAPMNP010692335.1:0-12416 GCA_029874935.1 Atherina boyeri | reverse complement strand
AAAGGGACATTGTGTAACATTTTCTGTTGTTTACTGGCCAAAATCGATGTCTGCATTTATAAAAGTGTTATCATTGATGTATTATGACCTCCGCTAATAATCTGACGCATTCTTCTAAGTGAAGAATTTTAGATTTGTTTCTACATAGGGCGGGTCAGGCGGCAGAGAAGCGCCATGACAGTCGGCCATCTTAAACTACAAGTGGCTGAGCAGAACAAATACACAGCATGGAGACGACTTGTTGAAGCCACAATTCCATCTCTGTTGGATAGAGTCAACATCATCGTTAACTTGCATGTTTATTTGTTGTTATTGTCGTTTTGAAGATACTGGGCTAATAATCTAGATAATAGTAATCGACTCCCTGCAGTAACGGATGACATGATTTAATCAGTGTTGTCGAGGCTTTTTGATACACGACTGCTACCGATGTTGCAATACGTGTTTTAAATGGTGACGTGGAAGAGTGTATTGTTCATTTTTATTTAATACACAAAATCAACATAAGATGGCAGTAATTCTTACACAATGTCCCTTTAAGTTCAGTGAGGCAATGCTCGGTATCTACTGTATGATACAACTTTACAATACCGCCCCCCATCATCTGCTGCCTCTGACTTAAGAACGTGCTCCGGGGTCCATTTTAAACTTTCACCCCTTTTTCTCAATTTTCAGCTTTGAGTTATTTATAAAGTCTGCATTGTCTATCTTGCATCTACTGTGTTAATAATTCATACACTCATATCTGAACAAAGAAATGAATATTTAAAGGCTCAATCTGGGCTCAGTCTGCAGCACTTCAACCTCTGGTGCGTCACATTATAGTTGAGACTCGTGTCAACATCATGGTCTGTACTCCAATGAGAACCTTGTAAACTCAGCATCATGCGACGGCCGCTTACACAGTTAAGCTCTGAACATTTTCTACCTATATTATTGTCTTATGACTTTCAATTTCTTGCCCTATTCAATATGTTGTATGACATATGTTTTAATTGCTGTCCCCTTTTCAATCACTCTCTCAGGAAAAAAAGATTTGTAGTATACTTCGAGCTACTTTGCAAAAGATTTTCATCTTGTTTTCGCTGATATGTGAGTTTGTCGTTCTTCCAGCAGCTGCTTTCTGCTGCTCTCATGTCAAGGGTAGTAAGACTCCAGGGTATTATTTTTCCCAATGCATCTTTAGACAGGATTGATTCTGAGACAACATCTCTTTATTTGACATACCACTATATTTCTGCTCACTATCCAGAGGCTTCTCATGTTCCTTTAAGTGTGTTTTTGTGCCAAATCTAATATAACTCCCAGATTTTTTAAAACATAATTCCTTCATAAGGCAGGGTGGTCTGGCTTTTTCCTTGGCTGTAGGCCTTTTCTGGTCTTTGTCAGAGAGGAAGGGTTGTGTCTCTGTGAGCATTTAGACCATGGAAGAACTTGTGTGGCCTGTATTGAAAGTATTTGCAAGAATATTTACAGATTTTAAAAGATTACTTTGAGTCATTTCATGTGACATGTTGACGGTTCATGGACCTCAGTCCAACAGAGGTTTTTATATAACCGATGCACAAAATGTTCAAAATGAGAGAAAACCCATCAAGTGGTCGTCAGTTCATCACCAACAAAAACCGCAGAAATAGAAATAGATGGATGCAAATAGAAAATGTTTCTTCTTCTTTTTTTGATGCTTCATCTTCTGTAAATAGCATACAAATGTGGGTGTTGATATTAAACTCATTTGTCAATATGGAGTTTACCTTATGAAACTGCACAAATCACAGAAGCAGTCTGAACTGTGGGTTATGTGTTTATAGCTTTGAGAAAAAAAACATTGAATGATCAGAAATTTCAAAGATCGTCGGTTTTCTCCCATGCCAAGCCTCTCGTCTTCACAGGGACAAGTTAAAACTTTATTTTGTACATTTATGACTAGTGCCATGTCTTTTTAAAAAAAATGCATTAATTCACAGTTTTGATTTACTGTACCAGTTATCCATCACAAATATATGTAAAAATACAGTAAATATAGCTCTGTCCATTATTTGAACTGATTGATTCTGCCCACTTTGTACATTTCTGTAAAAAAATAAAGTCCTGTTTTAAAGACATCTTGGATTCTGTTGGAAATCTAAACTCATGAAAGGATTACAGTAGATGTACTTAAAGGGCAGGAATTCTAAATATTGTGATGGCACTGCTGTGGATGTGTTTTCATGTTGAGATCCTCCTGAGGTGCGTTTTATTCACAGCTCTGCTGTAAATGTAAGCAATGTGACTCAATACAGTGAAATGTGTGTATAGGAAAAGTTCATTTAAAACTTTCACATTTATATAGAAAAAGTTGCAAAGTGAGTCTTTATCAATTTAATGTGATTTATGATAAGGACAAATTTATTTTCCGAAAGAATGTAGTAAAAAAAAAAAAAATAAACATCGGACTCTGGTAGAAAGACCTTCGTAGCCTCTGTGTACCCTAAGGCTGTTTACTGAATGCTGTTTGTTGAGCTCAATATTTACATTCGCCTACACACCTCCACTGGATTACCAAAACCTCCAACCCAGACATCACTGCGGGCCAAAGGCCCAGCAGGGACCATGCAATCGCGAGAAGGGAGGGGAAAAGCCTTAATGCAATTTGTTTGGCACCGAGTGCTCTGCAACCAGACGGGAGCCAGCCTGGCTTACCTTCCGCTGCCTCCCTTATTTACCTCAACGCCCAAGGCCATGTCAGACAAGGGGGAGAGAAGCACGTTAGCCCGAGCAAATTATCACGGCTTTCGTGTGAGTAACGTTCTATCAGATCCTCCCACTCTGCAGAGTGTAATGGAAGCAGAAGCAAAGTGCTCAAGGCCTTCACCTCCGACGTGTTCTCATTCGCAACAGGACAAGGTGTGTGCGCGAGATAAAGGAGCAGGTCCCAGTCACTCCCAGCCTGAAGATTGTGGCATCTAGAACATTCTGCTCTTGCCAATCACCAGG
Source organism: Atherina boyeri (assembly GCA_029874935.1). Lineage (NCBI taxonomy): Eukaryota > Metazoa > Chordata > Actinopteri > Atheriniformes > Atherinidae > Atherina > Atherina boyeri. The sequence goes on along the minus strand of JAPMNP010692335.1, from coordinate 9,440 downwards.
GTCAGGGTATTGGATGGAGAGTAATTACAACAAGGGCACTTTGGTAAGGGCACCGTGTTAAATCACAGCACTGCTGGTGTGTGTGCATGTGTGTGCCATTACAGAAAGGTTAGGCAAACTAATTATTGAGGGACAGCGTAAATAGAAAATCCATTGAATTAATGTCTGTTTGATGTGATCAGTTGTGACTTTTGCTCACGGTTGCTCACAAGCAGGCATAATTATGAAATATATAAGTAGAGACTCAAATGTAATGATTGAAGGAGGATGTATTTGCTTTGTGACAGAAAGTCTATTTTGATGTTTTGTAAATCAACTCATTATCACATTCAAAGCTTGTGAACACCGGTGCAGGTAAAAACAACTTTATCCTGGGCGGTTGTGAGATTCTGTAGCTTGTTGTTGTGACAAACAAGGCAGCGAAGTCTCTCGCAGAGTGAAAATCCCGCTCTCCTGAGGCATTCAAGGTATTTACGTCATTACTGATCTTTGCTGTTGAGCACAAGCAGTTTTCTCATCTTCTCGCATGCAGCTGCCGTCTGCAGCATTTAGTGCTGTGAAATCCTGTTTAAGAAGTCATTGCTTTCACCTGATAAAACTTTATTTGTTTTTAAGCTGTTTCCTCCATCACTCCATCCATTTATTATGTATAAAATGAGTATTGCCATAAAACACAGATTTTCTTTAGATTTATTGTAATTTCTTGTTATTATGACCTTCATGACGCTTTAGTATTCCTTTGCATTTCTGTTGAGGTTATTAAATATTTTCTGGTGTTTTTGTGGATATATTTACAATGGTGTGAAAGATTAAGCTAAGGAAAATGTTTTAAGTATATATTTTTTTTAATTTCAGCAACAGGTTTTATATATAAAAGTTGCACAAATACCATTACTCTTTTGGCAGAGTTCAGTTTAAGTTTTTCTCCAAAAAGATTAAAGTCTGTCTAAAATGGGTTTTTTTTTTAATAATGGAATGTTATAACTTACCAAAGAAAAATCAAATGTTATAGCATTCTTTTTTTGTAAATGGTACAAATACAACCATGAAAGTCATTTTTCATTGGATGACAGGTCTGAAGTGCAGGCAGGCCATTTTAGTGCAGGTTTACTACAAAGCCATGCTGTTTTAATAGTTTCAGTTCAATTCAATTCACACTTTTACAGACACAGTCCAATTCATTGCAATTCATTGTAAATCAAGTACAATCCAATTAAAACATTAATTCACATGATTCTAATTTATAATCTTCATATTAGCCAACTCTTCAAAAACTTTTTTCTCTCTAATAGAAACAGTTTAATTTGTGACGAAACTGATGACATCATCACAGCTGAGCGTAATGGGAAAACATGGCTTGACAGAACTATGACTCCTAGTAAGTCTGGCCACAGTGCTGAAAAGAAACCCGGGCTTGTTCTTGTCCTCTATCAATGATGAATAATAAGCAGGTCTAGCTTTACAAAGAGCTTAATGATATACTGTTAAACTTTTCTTTCCTTTTTTTTACTGTCAAATCTTTCCAGATTAAATGACATTTCTCTAAATGAGGTGTGCACTTATTTTCTTTTAAACTGTATTGAGTTCTGCTGTAAAATTTGTAGTTGTGAAATAAATAAAGAATTCTGCCTCTTTTCACTGATAATGGATGCAAGAAGTAGTTGGACAGTGTCTCGCAGAAATAAGCAATCAGCTTTCAGCGTTTGGATGGGACTATATGTTACTTCAAAAACTTGTATACATGATTCATTATTGATCTTGCCTTCATATAAGTGCAAGTTACCCATTTCATGTTCTTTTATTCTCCTACACATCGACTCAGATGCTGATTTTTGAAGTTTGTGCTGATAACAAGCTGGATGTTTTCTCCCCTTTTTAGCCGGGGGGATGCAAAGTCCATGAGTTCTTTGAAGAATTACATTTTTCTTTTATTTGTCAGATCATAGGACAGTTTTGTTTTTTTTGCGTTTTTTTTTTGTTTGTTTTGTCTTGTTTTGTTTTTTTGCTTTTATCTGTCTTAAATGAGTTCAGGTTCTTGCTAACTTGTACAATTTTTCTCCGCATTTTAGAGTTTATCCTGCGTTTGTGTATACAGCAACAAACGTTGCTCACAGACGGCGGTTATCAGAAGTGTTCCTGAATCCATGCAGGGGTTTCTACTGACAGGTTTGGCTTTTATAGGTGAAAAAAAGATCCGGCTTTTAAAACTGATTTTCATTCATACCCTTTATTTACAGAAATACTCCACTCTTTAGTGTTTTAATGTTTATGTGCTGTAAATGTTGAAACCCCTGAATTGCTTGCAAATTTTCAGTTTAATTTATTTTTTCATTCATTTATTTAAAAAAGGCACGTATTGCACATCGATGAGCATGCATTTAAAAAAGAAATACAAAATGTAAATGTGCAGAAAGATAGCATTACTGCTCATTTACATTTGTTGTCCCTCTGCAGGTCACAGACAAACGTCAACAATCCGTAATAACGGATAACAAGGTACAGATGGAAAAACTAAAGTCAAAGCAATTTTGGTTCTGACATTGATTATTCAACAAACTCAAATTTAAGGATTGTCGGCTTTGAAGAGTCATGAAAACCATGATATTTGAAAGCAAGGCATCCATGGTTTGAAGAGGTAACCACGTGAGAAGGCATTATGTGATTTTACTGCATTTGACTGAAGAATTTAGTGTGTCTTCATATTTCAAGGTACTTTCTGTCTGGGATGTGTGAAAATTTCTCCGTTAGGATTAAAGTAAATGTTCACCCCTTTAACATTGTTACCTTTTTCTCTTGTTGGGATGATGAAAGGGTCAGATGAGCGGGCACCTATCATTTCATAAAAGCCAGTTCAGAGTGATTTTGCATCATTTGTGTTTCTCCCAGCCTGCACCGTTTACTCTTCCTACGCCACACTTGAATCTCCCTGGTCTCCTTGGAGTGGCATTGGACTCAACATAGCCGGATTGATTGGAGCACTACCTGCTCGCCTGTTTGTCAGCCATGAATAATCTGTAACGACATTCAGTGCATCAGCAGGGGCCTTGCAGTGTGCATTCATTGTGGAAAATGGACAGCTCAATCAAAAGAAGCTCTTGAAAAGCTGGTCATAACCGGAGGCAGATCCTTGACCCAGAACTCAGTCCCACTGACTGGAGATGCAGTCTCACCGACATCCCTGAATGGAAGCTCCTGGTATCTTCCCCGTGAACCCAGCACTCCTTTTTGCTCCTCCCCCCTTCTGCTCATGTCTCTTTTTCCATTTAATAGAGTCATGCTTCACTTAGAAGGCCACATTATCCTTGTTAGGAGACAGACGCTTATGACAGCACCTGCCATTTTCAGTTCTCCTCTTCAGCCAGCATAGGCCACCCATCACCGGGCTACTTTACATGGTAATGGAAGTTTGAAGACTTGATGATAAGGCAGTTACGCCCTTGACTCTGCGACCAAAGGTTAACTTTTTAATATTTACACATGCCAATACCAGCCAGGATTGTACATACGTGTGCTTTTGGAGTCATTTTGACAAGCTGTTAAGCTCCCAGAGTTGTTTGTGACACCCTGACCTGGTCTCTGGGTTTCTTTCATGTTGGAAAGTTAAATTTGTCTCAGGAGGAGTGCATTGTCAGGTTCCTTGAAAAGAAGCTTTGGAGACTTGTGGCATCGGTGATGACACCAATGCCATCTTGCACAAAGAATATCCAGGGTTTGAAATGGAACACTTGCAGTTTTCTTTTGACCCGTTGCCCGGGTGTGCAGGCGGTGTGTTCTTATACAGCATTCATCAGGGATGTAGCCCTTCAACCATTGTAAACTCGCTCCCTTGAAATGGTGCGTTCCCCTGGTGTAGAGTCACCCAACCCTAATCCTCCTATATCCACTGATGAATCCGAGCCACACACACGCTAGGGGTGCTGCCTAATTGAATTTCCTTGCCCACAATGAACACACACTCAGGACCTGCAAGTTCCAGTCCTTTGCCTTTGATAAGCAAATGACCCCTATGGAATTGAGGTCAGAGTCTGCAAAAACAAGAGTGAAGGGGAGAAAAATAAAGTCCTGCGCTCAGACAAGCCCGATATCGACTCACCCAGGATTGAGTCCAGTGATGTTTACCCTATGTGTGTTGAGCCCCTGTTGGCTCAGGGAGAGATTCATCTTACCCACACATGTATTTCACACACACATCCAGCAAAAGATGTCTGTGCTCTCACACTGTGGCCCGTGAACTGTTACTCCTCCCTCTTGAACATTTGAATGGAGTGAATGTGTAAATAATCTTGCCTTTTCCACAGATTAAATGCAACACAGTGAATATGGATGCGTCCTTCGTACATGTGGGTGCGAGTGGATCTTGTAATAGCTTGAATTGTACTCCATTGCCTGAAGTCTCTCCAACAAGCTGCATCATACAGAAGTAAGGTCAGGTTATTCATGAACTCAGCCCCTTGGCAACTGCTCCACAATTTTTTTTTTGTCTTTCTGTACTTCTTATGTTTCATTTTTTAAAACTCTGGAAGTCTGGATGGAGAACAGAGTGTTTTCATGGTGTCTCTGAGCTTGAACCAACAGACTGGATGCTTTTACGGATCTTTTATAGAGACAGTTTCTGTCTTTTTGCTGCACAAACATCCATTTTACGTTCTGGATATTTAAATCACAGGAAATTATGTGTGTAACTCTCATTAGGAAATTAGATCATTTTTACAGTTGCATCCACTTTTTTGTCTCAACCTTTTTATTTCCAGAAAGCGACCGCAGCCCTGTCTATGGCAGCGATGTGCAGTGAAGCCTAATTCTGGTGACACTACACACACAAATTTGTTCTTTCCAAATCAGGAAATGGAAATGAGCCTAGCGCATATTTTCTGAGTCAACATTTTGAAATTTTGCTCCATATTCAGTTCACAGTTGGAAGGACTTTTAATCCTTCTGGATGTCACTGAGCAAAAAACCTTGTTTTGCACAACCAAATCACTGTAAATTGGGTGTTTGTTCAGCCTTGTTCATGCACTGCTAGCAAGGTTATTGTCACCTCCCACATACAGTATGTATCTAGATAAAAATGTATTTTCTGAAAAAGACAGTAGAATTTCTTCATCAGGTTTGCACAATATTGGGGACAGATGCAATCTCCAGTTTACGTTATCCTACTTCTGCATAAGTTTGTGTGTTATTTGTAGTTGCCCCCACAACTTCCATTGAAAAGATATGTACGCCAGCTCGAATGATCTAAATATCTCCCGATAGACTCCAAGTAACTCCAAAATTGTCCGGGTGAGTTTATGAACATATTTCATGCTATAAATAAGGACCAGGTTAAAAAAATGTTACTTTTTCTTTAAGCCTTTAGTGTGATAACAATACATTTCTATACATTGTCTAGCTCTTTTCTGTAATATTTATCATTCAGGGAAGCCAATAAAGGCATTCTCTGTGTTTATTTATTCTTACCAATGTTAATTTTGTGTTGTTTTTTGAACATGCATTAAGACTTTCTTCTTTCAGACAAAGTTTAAGGTGGAAGATATTTGTTTTATCTAACGTCTGCACTCTTCTTCAGCAGCTAAAAAAGGTCAAACGAACAGCTGCCATCTTAAACTTTGTTCAGAAAGAAATTATCAATGTATATCTCTGTTGTTCCATAACAGGACTTATTTTAAGGTTAATGGGGGAAAAAAATCCAAAATATACATTAAGGTCTTCATTCTACTTTTTTCTATTTTCTTTTAGCCAGTCCTTCATGATTTCTTTGCAACATTACATAGAAGATGTGCACTTTTCTGAAAAAAAAAATTCTATTTCAGCACAGCCTGCTAAGTTACCCCATCGTGCTCCAATAAAAGTAAATTCACCAGGATTCCAGCTGTAAATTTGAGATTCATACAGTGTAAATCACATAATCACCCTTTAAATTTTTTCACAGTAATTTCACTGAGATTTGGGATATGAGCTCATTTATATAGGCTGCAGATTAAAAACCTTAGGCTGAGGGAATTTTGCCATGTTTTAATTATCGTTTTACAGGAATGTCAAGTGATGCTTAGTGTCTTGCAGGAAAGGAAGTATAAATTTCCCCTTACTCTTTTAATACCCAAATACCTCAGGGAATGCTGATCATGTCAGTCTATATAGACATAATTGTGCCAGAAAGACAGTTTTCTATGAATCAGTAATCATTTCTAAGTGATCATTAAGTTTTGTTTTACTTATACTCTTTTACAAATAAAGCAAACTTCAATCTACAACCTCTCCAATCATTATTAACTGCAATAAAATTAATATTTTGTTCACAAAGTGATGAGATTATTTTGTATTACTTATTAATTGGAGTGAAATTGGACAGAGTGACTCAGAGTAGTGTTACTGGAAGGTGTCAGACACAGAAAAACAGGTAATTACGGAGACAAGAAGAGATAAGGAAACAGAATGTAATTAGCCTGGCTTCTTTGGATTTCTCACCTCAGGTTGCTATTGTTCATGGCTTGCATCTCCATACAAATCTTTAGTCCTTTCACCCGCTAGCTCAAAGAGGAAGGGAAGCTTGCATTAATCACAAGAATTCTTACAGTAAGAAGAGCCAAGCTAAACCCAGGACACCACTTACTGCCAGATTTCAAATGTATGTATTAAGCTGTATTTCCTCATATTTGTGCGCAAACTGCTGTGAACTTAAAGCATGCCCATCAGACTTTTCTTGCCCTTCACATGAAAGACTGGAAGGATTTCTCAAGAGTTTAGTTTAACTTTCAGGTTTGAGGGCATGCTTTGTATCGATTGGCAGTTTACACTCTGCAAATGTGCTGTGGTTAAAGTTATGCATCCTTTATGCACATTTCAGGAATTATCAGCCAACACATAATGCTTGTATTGTATAACATAAAGAACAAAAATTAATAAATTATTTTGCATTTAATCCTTTCCTTTGTGTAGAAGTTGTGATTGGCATATTTCTAACGAGCTGACCAATAACTCATAATGAGTGAAAAAATTATTTTATTATTTTCTGTGAATGTGTACACGAAATGAAAGAATAAGCTTTATCCCCTAACAATGTATGTAGAAGCTATTAATGTTTTTCCACTTGTGAATACAATGGGGGTTTTTGTTTGTTTTTTATCCTTTAAGGGGAAAGCCAAATCAGTCATGCTGCTGATTTGAAGTGGGGAAAAAGGAGGGATTTCTTCTGCTCCATTTGTTCATCCGCTGCTGTGTCCATTTTGTTACTTTATCCATTTGTTTTAGCTTTTAGGTGCTCTCTCAGCCTGTGATAAAAAAAAAAACAACACTCAGTGCACACTCGCACACATCATCACACAAACACACCTAGCACAAGAGCTTGACTTTGGAGTGACGAAAGGATTCAATTTCAGTCTTTCAGTCTAGCCGTGTTTTTGAAATTAATCAGTTTCTGACCTGTTTTTGGTTGTAAAATATATCAATTAATTGAAGCCACTTTTCATAATACCATTTGGTACTTCTGAAATGAGCTGCTCATGAAGCTCATATATGAGCATGTTAGTGAAATCTCGCACACAGCACAGGGTGTTGTTGATGCTCCGAGTGGCGCTCCGGGGCTGGATTCGCAGCACATGTAGTCACATTTGCTGTGATCACATATAGCAAAATCTGCCGCACTTAGACACTAATACATGGCGGTCTGCCAGTGACCCTCACAGCTACTTATCGCTGTGTGTGGCTGCCGCTGGCGATGGAGGCGCTCCACTTTCCTCCCCGACAGCTCATGTCAGCGCTCGGCCAGCCCGCACTCACACAGGCCTGCACAGAACATCTGAGATTTTGGATGAGATTGTTTCCCAAAAAACAGAAAAAAGAAAAAGGCCCATGTTTGGTTTGATGCATCATAAGAGCTGTATGTAATTGCTGTATAGGTTTGGTGTCGTGGCAGGTGCTACTTTGTCAAGCTTCAGTCTGGAGCTGGAAATGATCAGTGCAGACAGATCAAGTGTGTCAGGGGAGTGTAAGAGTGTCACAAAGTGCTTTTATGCAAATAGAAGCTGAAGAGAGGCTCCCGGTTGAATTTGAATATACTGGACTGTGTTCGCTTCTCCAGTCAGTCTTCAGGATGTGCCCTCTGTGGCTTAAAAACGCTCTCTGTTCATATGAGCACTTCTCTCCAAAACAGAAAATATTGGATGGAGAGAAAGCTGGAAGCTCAGGGAAAACATCTCAATCTCTTTATCACAGTGAAGACGTAGAGGTACATGTGGAAGGGATCAAGGTCGCAGCTCAATATATCTAAAAAATACCTCCAGATTGCAAATCTCTAGTATATGGGCAAAAGAAAATGAAATAAAAGATTGCTTCTCAAACATAAAAAAAACAAAACATGCAATGCGGCATCATCTGGGCGAGTTAACAGAATGAATTTCGTCCCAATTTTGTTTTGTTTAGAGGCGTGTCTTACTTTTCCTCTAGAAGAGCAATAAAGCTATTTCTGCCATGAGTTACAGCAGCATCTCTTATATCAACCCTGTTGTGAAAATGCTTTGTAGATTGTGAGCTCTCCCCACCTCCTCCTCCTTCTGGACTTGATAACAGCGAGCTATGCTGAGTATTTTTGTTTGCAGTGTTTGTTTAGCACTTCCGTGTTCCCTCCCAACTGTTGCCGTTTTAACGCCCTGCAAATTTACACCAAGGATAACTGTGAGGCTCTCATCTCATTTTCCTCAGTTAACAAGCACTCTGTTTATATATGATTATGGTTCCCTGTTTATTCTGCCAGGCCTTTTTTTTTCCTTTTCTTTTTTCCAAATTACTTTGCTGGTTTAGTTCAAGGTACAAAATGCTCCAAAGGTTTCAGTTCAGTTAATTTGTTTTTCTCTCTGTCATTTAACTCTTCTTGCGGGCATGCAAGTTGACGAGGATTAGCTTCATTCAGGCCCCGTGTTCACCGTTCTGTTATTTCTCTGCTTGTTTTTGCAGCGTTGCCAGTCATGCAGGTGACAATTGAAATTACCAGACAGCAGGTGGAGAAGATCTTCGGCCTCGATGAGTACTGGTGTCAATGCGTCGCCTGGAGCACCACCGGAACCCAGAAGAGCCAGAAAGCGTACATCAGGATTGCTTGTAAGTNTGCACTTGAAACTATCTCGGTGTCAGATGCATGGGCTGCCTAACGAGGTGCTGACATATTGTGTGTCAGTTTCTTATAAGAGGGTAATAACAGGAATTTCTTCCATTTAAAGGAGCCATATATAAGATTCTGTCCAAAACTGGTACTGCAATTATGTGAACCCGTAGCCTATGTAAGAAATTGTTAAAAAAAAAATGGCCAAAACAGGTCAATAAAATAAACACAGAAGTTCTGGATACTTTAGAACCCTCCACCTCCCCCCTTTTGGGAGATTTCATCAAATATCAGCTCAAAATGTAAACAATAACATCATTTGGGGCTGCAAATCCGTTTTTGAAAT
>JAPMNP010692282.1:11452-22873 GCA_029874935.1 Atherina boyeri | reverse complement strand
AATAGAAATAAAAGAAGACTTGCATCCACTTAAATATTCACCATACTACATGACTACAGCACTCAAGGGGGAAAAACAGGAAGACAGAAAGCAGAGATCCCACAGATTGGCCTTGACATTCAAGCGTATCTGATGAGAAGGCAGTGTTGCAGAAAGCAGAGGAAACCACCCGTAGAGTGCCACAGGAACCTAGCAGAGTGGATAGCAAGAGGTCCTCAAATGACACCCCAACACAAAGTTCCTGCAGTACAGTGAACAATATGTCAGCAATATGTGGTTTAGAAGAGCGCTCAGACAAAAATTAGGCAACTGCAAAGTGTTGCTCAGAGGGACACACGTAACCATACAAAGTGATATGATTGGTGGTGATTCCTGTGATCAGTGGGAAAGCAGCACCCTCCACCTATAGCCTGCACCATGCCCACAACCAGTGATACATGACACACTGTGGCTTAGGGTTGACAGAATGATCATCTTAAATTCTATAGAAGCTTAATATATTTCAGTGAATCATCTATGCACTGTCTTGGATTTGTATAAGACTGGTGAAGAGACCGAGTGTACACAGCTCAAACTACCCCAGTCCAACATGATATTGTGCAAATAACTTACTCAACATCCTGCAGCTATAAAGTTTAACCAACAGCCCTGTTTAAACAAACCAAACACACATGATAACCTTCATGAAGGCAAGATGTTTTAGACTGTATTTGGTTTATCTGTCTAGGCCTGCATATTGTCCGAGTAAAACTCGAAAAACTTTACATACACCGCGCTGCACTATTGCTCATGCATGACTTCATGTCAATTTCAGTTTTCAGTTTCACACAATGGTAGAAAACATTTAAAAAATATTATTTTTAAACTGCAGCCGGCAAAAACATCTAAATGATAGAAGACAACTGCGCGGTTGAATTTTTCACATTATTTCAATGCGTTTTTTCTTAAGCTGTTCAATTATGATCATATTTCATGCTGCTTAGAAACTAGTTTTTTCACAGTGGGGAAATAACATAATTTGATCAAGCTGAGCTATAATAAAAGGCATACAAATAGAATCTCAAATAATCCTTGTTTTCAAGGTACAGTGAGAAATAAATTTAAGTGAATTATCACAATGCTAACCAAATTCTGAAGTCATTTTATGCATTTGACACAATCACGCAGCCCTAAATTTTTAAACAATTAAACTACTTCCTCTCAGACAGTTGAGAGAAAGTGGGCCGAATCACATTTCTTTCTTAAGGGTTTGCCTTCTTTAATGTACTCTCAAGTCATATTTCTAGTCTCTCCAGAAGCTACCAGCCTACAAATGAGATATACAAGTTTGGAGTTTTTGACTTTACATTATGTTAAAGTAAGAATAATCAACTCCTTTGCCACAGTGGCATGTTACGTTTATGATTAGCTGGTTGCATCATTTTTATGTCTTACCATATATTCCATTGGCCACCACAAGCTGTCTGAGAGTCTGTAACACTGAAAACACCAAAAGGCACATCAGCACACAGTACACAAAAACCAAAAATACAAGGAACCAAATACAGTTTGCTCCAATGCCGCCCTTGCAGCTACTTCACCCCAGCATGCTTTGCTCCCAGGATCAGCTGTGTGGAAGATCATGGGACTGCCTTGATATCAACAAAACAGTTGAACAAGCACAGACACACAACACTGGCATAAGACAAACAGAGCAACACTGAGGGAGAAAGTAGCAGAAAGTAAGAGGAAAACAGAGCAACAGTGATAGGAGAAGGGTGATAATCCAGTGTGCATGTTGAAACGTACTCTGTGGAATGAAAGGAATTAACTGAAACAACCGCTTGTGTAGGATGTTTCTGTCTCAGCTTGCCCAATGCAAGTTAGAAAGTGTGTGTTTTGTTTCTGTGCATGCTGAGGAAGTCTGTGGAAGCTGCATCTAGTCAGCATTTATTAAATGAAACTATCAGAGACAAACTAAACAGGCCTCTGGATCTAATGCACATGCTGCAGGGCTGCATCTGCTCTTACTGTATCCTTGTGTCTGTGTAATTGGATTTGACGTTCCCATCTCGACCCCATATATACACTAAGTTTAGAAAAAAAAGAATTAACACAGATGAGTTAATGAGCCTAGACAATGACCTTTTCCTAGTGGACTTTTGCCAGTCAGAGGCACAGTTTAATATCAGATCACATTATGAAGATGAAAAAGACAATGACAAATAACTCAGAGTGCAGAAAGAACAGAGAGAAGAAGAGCAACTGAGAAGAGTCTTGCATGAAAACACACAAGTAAAAACAAAAATCAATCAACTTTATAAAAATGAAGCTGAGGGTGAACATTAGATTAGTCAGGCATCCAGCAGGACGTCTATCTGTCGGTTTCATAGCTCTCCACACACACAGCAAACCATGTGAGCTGGCTATTTTGGGTTGAGCCAGCCCCCACTCCCTCCACCAACTCCTCTAACCACACTCCCTCTTATTTATCTCCTTCCATCACCCCCTTCCTGCTACCCTCTGTCTCACCCTACTTACTTACAATACAACTTCCACTTACAAGAGTTTACTAGTCATTACCAGTGTTATTCAATCACTTATTGCTGTTAAAATGAATACTTTATGAGTACAACTGAATTAAAAGTATCTGTAGCATTAGACATTGTCATTAAACGTTGTCAGATTTTTGTCCCAACTTTATGTCATGACTAACCTTACTAATATTTACTGCTGACATCACCTTTAAGTTTGTAGTATGGCATTTGGGGCCCTCCATCTTGGTTTCTGGAGCCAGACACATGACCATAATATGATTACAGGGAAGAGCGCTACTTCTGTCTACAGTAGTCAAATGATCAAAACAGTTAATTCTAAAGATGAACTGTATACATTTAACTTAATGCTTAAATAAAAAAATGGAACTAATTAAATTGAAAGCCAATAATAAACATTTAGTCTGCTCACAAATAAATTAAATAGACAATATAATAATTGTGAGGGTCTGTCAGTCCGTATAAATTAAAACAAACCGTAAATGGTGAATACGATCTAACCTCTGAACATACCTCTATTTGAGGCTACATTTCTACACAATTATAAAATTTGTTTATATGGAGCACAAGTAAAGTAGGTTTAGCTAATGGCATAACTTGTGCAAAGAATATAATAAAAAGAAAGCATCCGAGTTTTTCTTAACAGTAGTCTGAAGGAGCAATAAATATACCTGTACCCACTGCTCTACTTTTCAGATGCAGTGATTGCAACTACACAACAATAAACTTCTTAGATTAGGAGTAAAAACAAAAGAAGAAGTTTAAAGCCTGCAAACAAAATTTCATAAGAGTATATCATAGACTGTATAGTATATACACTCGGTTGTACAAGCATACCACATCATCCATTCAGAATACATTTTCTGCTTTAATTACAGCACTTAAAATCATGGCATTTCATTTTCTAATAGCAAGTTTTACAAAGTTGTTTTGAAGCTGCTTGAAATGACAGCATTTATTCATCTATCGTTGTGTGTATAAATTATCATATGCCTAATTTTACTAACATAATTTCAATCAAGTGCTCTCTGGATGTAAAAATCTATGTTGTCAGTTCCATTATCATCTCACAGCTATTGTCGGCATCAGTGCAAAGTATCCTTTGTAGAGTTTGGGTGACCTTTTTTTGCCAGAAGGACAAGGTTGTTCATCAAACACGTATACTGCATTACCTAGTCTAATGAAGGGTGGAGGAACCCTGATCTGCAAGAAGAGAGAGCTTCTGAAACTGCAGTCTCCACTTTGAGCATAAAGAACTGACTGATATGAACACACAGACACTAACCACTTTTGCAACATACTACTAATGATGGTTAAAAAGGGAGTTATTATTTTTAAATATATTATTATTATAATATTATTAAATAACATCATGGCTCAATCACTTCGCATTTTTCCCAGGCTTTCTATCAAACTGTAGCTCACATGGAGCACTGAGCATGCAGCAGCAGACCAAGCACCCCAGGAGGAAACAAAGCTGCGACTAGGCCCCTTTGTCTAAAAGGTAGAGATGGACGACCACATGCTATGACCTCAAAAACAACTCCTACAGTTTGTTTCCAGAACATACTTACAGAAAAATAAGAAGTGCTTACATGAATACCCTGACAGACAAAGTCACCCACACAAAACTGTGTGTTCTGTCAACTCTCCACATGTTTACAACAGCTCACCTTTCCACTGTGTTTTGTCAAACAAAGGTTTCAAGCATTGAAAGCAATTCAAGGCCAATATCAACTTTACAATTTTAACTGCTTATAAAAAAAATAATAAAAAAAAATAAAATAAAAAAGATTATTTGTGGATCAATTCTGCGTCTGTTTTTGTCTCAGCTGTGTGCACACACCTGTCCAAGTGAAGCTATAACAATCAAACGTCACTTTGTCCCGTCAGTCAAGACTAAAGTTTGTTTTGTGACTGATAGGATGTGAGCAGAATTGGATAGATTCAACTTTAATCAAGTAAACTTTATACTGTGCCAGTGTTGTGACAGCGAGGCCATGATGCTCGGCTTTGACTGACAGTCCGAGTCTTGGAACGTCCTTCTGTCCGAGCCATGTTTGCCCTTGTATGTGTGTGTGTGTGTGTGTGTGTGTGTGTAGACAGATGTGTGTGTCTTTATTTGTCTGACTGCTGTCATGTGTGTGAATTTAACACTTTTTGGATCTGTTGTTGATTGGACCTTCTCTTCGCCTGCGTTTCATCAGTGGCGATAACTTCCACCATTTAATATCATGTCAGGGGCTGCTGGTCTGAGCGGTGTGGCTGACCCTGATAAGAGCACTGAGCCCACTGCTTTCAGCCACCTCAATCATCCCACATGCCCTTCAGTGTGTTTCTATAATAGCGTGTCTGTCCTTCACTCTTTCTCGCTGAACTTTAACTCTGTCACAGTGACCCTGTTTCAACACATCTGAGGTGTGTTTTGGCGACTTGTCTCCACGGATACAATTAACACAAAGAAATAGTGGAACCTAACCCAAACTTCTTTTTTCCCTCAGATTGTGCACAGATTTTAGTCTGTGTGCACTGATAGACTCCATAGCTTATCTCGCTAAGGATTTACTACACCCTGGAACAATTTGGCTAGGCTCTGACACTGCCTGGACATTTCAGACAGCTTAGCCAGCATTGGGAAGGTTACATCTGGAATGTGGAAGATTACAGATTATAATTTACCAGATTATTATTATTAATAATATGTAATTTGATGTATTCATACCACTCACTCAATAACGTTCAATACCCTCTCATTGAGGGTATTGAACATGCTTATCTTGACACTATTTTCAATGCTAAGATCAAAATCAAGAAATAATCAAAAGCTGATGCAACAAGATCAAGATTGGCATGGGCCGAGTTACTGTCTGTCACTAAATTCAAACAAAAGAACCATCAAAGATAGATGCTGCCAAATCAAACGATTATATCTACATGTAATGAAATATCTAGGGCCAGCTGTGTGACTTTTGATGTTGTTGGAACAAAATTCCATGCTTTGCTTAACTGGATTGTCCAGGAATATGCCAAAGACGACACACTTCAACAGCGATATGGCACAAACCAGAACACATGGCTTGTTAAACTAGACTTATACTGAAAAGGCAGAATGTTTAAATAAATGTATATGTGATAACCCACATTTTGATTACATTAACAGTTAAATTTATCTTTCATATCCCAACAATCAGAAAGACAGTTTAGGGCTGCAAACAGCTACATTCATTATCAAACCCTCCCATAGTTTGTCAATTGACTAGTTTGTTAATATAAAGTTACTTTTGTTTGACAAAAGGAAAAATACCCCCAAACTACTCATCCGGGCATGTCCCAGCTATTCATCTATAAAGACTAATAACTTTCAGTCTACTGATTAGTGAACCAGTCTTTTTAATACAAGGTCCATTTGAGAATGCCTCATCTATTAGATTATTGGTGGGGGAACTAGATAAATAGACTGCTCTGGATGGATTTCTAAGCTTTAGGTAACGAAGCTACCAGATTTAGAAGGCTACAATGTTTTTTTTTTTTCACTGACAGCTACTGTGACTTTGGACTCGGATACTATGAAACCTAAAAAATGAAAAAATAAATAAATAAATAAATAAACATACACAGGTTAAACATTATCCAGCGTGTGCACAGTTGTCTGATAAATGGATATGTTAACACCAACCAGACAGGCAACTCTCCACCGTCTCGTCTCAATATAACAAACACAGACACACACTCATGTAGAGCAACGCCTGCGTGTAAACAGTGTCTTTAAAACTTTTCTTATGTACAATAATTGTGAGAGACTCACGCACAGCACGCACACTCCACATTATGCCCCCAAAAAGTGCGGTCAGCCAACTTTAACGAGCAACTTACCAGCTTTCTTCCTCCCTTTCTCTCGATTGCCCCTCCNCCCCCAAGCTGTTGCTGAACAAACTTCAGCTTAATAATATGAAACAGGACAACGCGTCGATGGTTTCGTTCCCCAGACTCCTTATAATTTGGATTAACTTTATGAAAGAAGAGTCTAAACTTCTTCTTTCCTCTGCCTTTCCTTTCCTTCCTTCCTCCTCCCCCTCCTGCCTCCCGCCTCCCCCCTCCACGGTCACGACAGAAGCCACTTCCGCGAACAAATGGCAACGTCATCTGGTCGCGGGCCTTAAGTGTATGAGTGTGTGTGCATTATGGTGTGCATTTGTGTGTACGTGTGCACGCGCGCATACATGTGCGTGTGTCTGTGCTTGGCCCTGTTTTGCACCTGGACTAGTCGTAGCACATTGCGCAAATTTAGAAATCCCTGTCTGCAAGCCAAAGGTTTGCTGTTCTCTGGTAATTTGCGGTGGATAAATACAGCATGCCAACATCTGTTTTTATTCCAATTCTGAACATTTGTTTTCCTCCATTAGTTCGCTACAAAACCTCAGCTGCCTACGCTTGGTGAATTTTTTTGGCATAATCTCCAGCCGTTAAAATGTCTGAATAATAATAATAACAACAACAACAACAACAACAACAACAATAATAATAATAACAAAGATGATAATCATAATAATAATAATAAGAAGAAGATAATAATAATTATTATTAAAAACATCATCGTTGTTGTTGTTGTTGTTGTTGTTATTATTATTATTATTATTATCATTATCATTATCATTATAATTTTCATCATTATTATTATTAATATTATTATTGTTGTTGTTGTTGTTATTATAATAATAATGATTATTATTATAATCATTATTATTATTGTTGTTGTTTCATGGGTATCATCAGGAACATATACGCTTCATGGTGCTTTTAAATAAAGTTTGATTTGATTGTATTCAAGTTTCATGGTGATGATAGGTACATTTTAAAAGAATATCCCTAATTAGCTGCTGGAGTTTTTTGTACATTCATGGGTCATTACTATTTCTTGATTAAAGTATAGGCCTACATCCTAAACAGAATTTTGTTGGGGAAAAAAAGAGAAAATGAATAAACTGACATATAACACAATTCATAGCTAATTAAAAATATTAGAACATAAGTATGATATTATTACAAGAAATTCTGCGTTATATCAGAAATGTCATTTTTATGAGTTTCTTTAAACAACTTATATTTCAAATGTTTAAAGTTACATTATGTAAAGATTTTCTCTTAGAGTGGAAATTATACCATGATTAATTGACCATGTTGAAATCCTCTTTTCTGCTGAGGACTCAAATTAATCTATAAATATTCTTCTGAAAAAATAAAACACACAAAGTCATTACAAATAACAACATCTAAGGATTTGAACATTGAAAATATCAGATTTTTTTTTAAAAGTCCAAATAGTTTGAATGAACTGTGTAGTGCAAAAAGTGAAAAGGCATGATATTCTATTTTTTCATATATAAAAAGTAGTTTCTCTTTAAGCAAGATTGCTTCAACGTTAATAAATAAAAAATAATAGCAAAAAATTCGTCTCTCATTGCAATTCTAGGCCATAGACTGTCTCTAGACAAGCGAATATGCGCCACCCCCAGGCCGACAAAGACGTGTTAACCAGTTTTAATTTGCGAATGAGAGAAGCGACTGTAAGTCGTAGACCCGTTTCTTCCAACCAGTAGGGGCACGAGAGTAATCTTATCTTGTGTGATTTCAAAAGAAGAAGTAGTTCCCTAGCATCTTTTAGCACCCTCTAGCTGTAGCCCTCGTGACATTTTTCAGCTGGCAGCACAACTGGCGGCGAGATTTCACCACCCCGGATTAACGCAATACTATTTCTGTCTAAAATGTTACAATACACTTGTGTATGGCTTCGAGTACAACATTGGGGTTTCCGCGTTTATATTGCTTACTGCTAAAACCCACCTCCATAAATGTGATTGGCTATCGTACATCCCAGGGCAACGTTGTTTCTTTCTGTGATTGGTCGTTATTCTTTAGAGACGTGTTGTCACTGCTACAGCGATACGTAACGAGGACATATGCCTCTCAATAGTAAGTCCGCCGGTTTTATTCTTGAAAATATTGTGCTTATCAAAGTGTAGACACAGTACTATGTGTGTGTTTTCACAGTATATTAAAGACAAAGTAAAATGACATTATAGGCAGGAAATAATGGAGTACGTAAGTGTAGTTGAATACTAACGTACTTCTAGGTTGCTGTCAATGTCCCTTTCACAGAGTCAAGTAACCTAGCAAGGATCACAGTTAGCTCAGATATGTCATAGATGTATTGAATGTTGTAAAGGTTTGTGATATGAAGCTGAATACTAACTGTCACTAAACAAATCAGATACCCAAACCTCCGTTTATCTTCTCGTCTCCTCCTTCCAGTGTCTGTCACCGGATGCATAGATATAATTTAATTTCCTGCCAATTATTTATTTCCAATGTTTTGCAATCAAGATTTTCTCAAGGGTAGCATGCTAATTTTACTGCAGCCCATTCTATGCATATAATGAACTTGAACAGATGATTCACGTTATCACACACTAACCTGAAATGCAGTCATGGGATCAGGCTTGAAATATCTGCATGTTGACTCTGAACGCTGAACTTTAATGGCCCCTTTCCTGTAAAACTTTGCTCTCTAATTTTCTAATGATTATCAAAACAGGTTTTACTGGTTTCACCTATTCCATTACAGTTTAATCTATGACAAAACTTTGCTCACTGTTTAATCATTTCTGCATAATCTGGTAAAGTTCAGTTACCATAAATAGAATACAGTAATCATGTAAGAAGCACTCTGTTACAGTCTTCAGCCCTAAAAACGACCATGCTAGCCTCTTAATCAGCGTGATTTCAGCATGTTTTAGCTTTATTTTCTTCTTCTGTTGCAAAAATGCACAATCAATCTCTGCCTGCTTCAGTCAAAAACTCTTGGTTTTTTGGTATTTCATTGTCTTTGTTTCCCTTTCACACCGTGCATGTTTCGTATCTACTTCAAACCACTAACTGAAAGACCCAAAACAATAAGTTATATTTCCCACAGAAATAGATTAACTTTCACCCGAGTGCAACATTTCAAAAACTTGAAATCAATACTGTTGAATATGATTTGTGCAGCTGATATACACAAGTTAATCATAGTTTTTCCTCCTCTTTACCACATTTTCTGTCTGTCTCTGTTGTGTTCCGTCATGTGTGTCTTCCAAGACACTCCCTGATAGGAAGCGAATTATGAGGGAGACGAGAGCCTGAGCTGCATTGAAACATTTTTGGATGTTCCATGTGGATCCATGTTGATGTAAGGATCATTGTTTGTAATCCTAATTGCTTGAATGTGAGGCAATTGGGCTTCTTGTATTTATTCTTTATAGACAGTTCAGCTCTCATCCAAAAGGATCCTTTGGTTCTAACTAGCTGCAGGGTAGAAAAGAAAAGCCAAGAAAAGCAGTCCATTTACCTTCTATTCAAGCTTTTAAGATTACCATGGCCTGGATAAGTGAGAATCTACACTATCACATCGTTATTTGTCCACGTGGGAGCATCTTATGACTAAACAAGTATTCAAACATAACAGAGAACAATACAATGTGTATCTACACCAAATGGATAGCATTTTCTGCCTAAACCGTACACTGAGGGGTTAGTTTTTGTTATTGTTGTTGTTGACTACAATCAAATCAATCAGTTACTTTATAGGCACATTTAAAAAGAGCAAACATTGACCAATGTGCTGTACAACCGGATATGTATATACTGTATATCTATTTATTTTCGTTTTTTAAAAACTTTATATAAGTCAACACTTTATATAAAAGTGTTAAATGAAATGATTGTATTCTGTGTTTCTTAGCTTTTCCCTACCCAATCTTAGCAGAGGAGCGGTGCGTGTGCAGCGACTGGCAGCACAACTGAGCAAAGCAACGATGTCCACTAACAACGTGGACGCCAATTCGTCCTCTGCAGCCAACAGTGATGCTCCCACCGCTGCTATTCTCATAATTGGAGATGAAATACTCAAGGTGAATTTGTGTTAATTGTGCTTTGACAGTACCCCACAGTACACACACCCCCACCACGCCTTAACCGTTTGAATGTACTTTATATTTTCAACATATACTCTTTCATTACAATGCTTTGACTCTTTGGGTTTCTTATCCAGTCTCAGTCAGATTTAATAACCCCAGGAAAACCTTGTGATGGCTATTTGATGTGGCAGTAATGCTTGGATTTAAAATGACAAGTTCACCATCCTTTTTGACTTGACACAATCATGATTTAAACATGAAGCTTTTTGATTTTGTCCAATGTCAGACCTTATCCTCAAAATATGCTCACTTTGAGTCCTTGAATTTCATCAAGTAGGAGCTTGACGTTTTTTTGAAAGTCCTTGAATTTGTTGTTTAAGTTAGTATGGAAACACTGGGATGAAACTTGTTTTTTGTATCTCTTCCAGGGTTACACAGTGGACACAAACAGCACCTTTCTAACACGAGCACTTAGGAGACTTGGTGTCTCTGTTCAGCGAATAACCGTCATACCAGATATACAAGAAGTCATAGCCAAAGAGGTGGTGCTCCTCTCCTCTCAATATACGCATCTCTTCACATCAGGGGGTATAGGTCCCACTCATGATGATGTCACCATGGAGAGCATTGCCATGGCATTCCAAGAGGAGTTGCATCCCAATCCTGAGCTCACCCAGTTAGTTGAAGAATTCTTCGGGGTGACAGACAAAAACAGTCCGGCTATGAAGTTGGCCATGGTGCCTCGCTCAACCAAGCTCAATTATGGAATCGACCCTCAGACTGGGAAACCGCAACGCTACCCAGTGGTAAGTGAACTTGGGATAAACAGGGCTAACACAATGAATATTCATTTACACACCAAGCTGAGAGTGATAATTATCCACCACAACTGACTGCATAAACCTTTAAACAGATTTCCCAAATATCTGTATGTC
>JAPMNP010692282.1:0-11389 GCA_029874935.1 Atherina boyeri | reverse complement strand
AGTCAGAATGTCACATATACTGCCAGTTCTAATTTAGGGGAAAGAGAAACAACTCCACACACTATACTAACGCTAAACACACTGAGACACCATTTAGCAATCATTCGTAGAAACTGTCCTCAATTAAAATGCAATTTAGAGTGGTCATAAGTACAAAAAAATCTGGATATATCAAAACTACAGCGGTCAGTCGTATGCTAGAAGTAAGTAACCATCTGTTGATAAATCCCACATGTTCTAAATAACTTAATCGTGCCTGTTTATGGGCATTGCATTCAGAAATGCCCTCATTTAACCATATATAGAGAAAACAATTCCCTTTAGAAGTCACGACTCACGCAGTCCATGGACTGATGGAGAGAAAGAATCAATTTTTTCTGTGTTTGAAGCCAAACAAACATCTTTGTTTAGTTCACTTATTCAGGTTAAATTAACTTTTATCTAAAAAAGAAAATGCATTCAAAAGTCACTAGCAAAAGTTCAAGTACAGGAGACAAATGTTATCTAACAATCCTCTGAAACAATACACTGTGTAAAAAGTTAAACTAATTAAGACTGAATAAATGCTGCAGAAAGAAATTAAAGTAGTAAACTATACAGAATCAAGGGGAGATCAATTTAATTTTTAAACTGAGATATTATTAAATTGTCTGATATCAAACTATGCAAACAATTCATGAAAAATATTTCAAAAAGCCTTGTAGCATACAGATGAGGTGTATCTGCAGCTGGACGAGGACAGAAATCGACAGAACTTCCAGCTGGATGTTGTATTTTTATCCTGTAAAGCTCCTCGGTTAACCTTGGATGGTTTGAAATGTTTTGCAGAGATGAATGAGGCTTGATTTGGCGTTACTTACACACATTCCTAGCATAATTGCAGAACTCTCCTTTGATCAGATTTTGAATTGTTCAAGAGAAATACATGTGTTTTGGTCCAGAGAAAATCCAGCACAGATATGTAATGAAGCTCAGTGATGGTCAGGGAACATCCGACCTGTCTTCTATCTCATGTAGGTGACCAAAACCATCTGGATATTCCCCAGAATAGTAGTTAATATAACTCTGAAACATAGATCACATATCGCTGCAGAACTCTTAAAATCTTTTCTCTTTTGGGAAGAGGATTTTGATCAGAAATGATCTCAGCAATCAGATTGTCAGATGGCACTCACAAAAGCGCAGAATTTGAAATATTATTTGATAAAGTCAGCTCTATGATGATAAGTTTTCACCTGTCTTACACAGGTGTCTTTTGTAAGTTTTGAAACCAATTAAGTTGCATGCCGGTTCCTTTTCTTCTAAAAGATTCTTAATTGAGTAAATATAATTTTTACCAAATGAAGAATCAATGCTGAGATTGCTGTGACACCAGCAAAAAATTATATTGTCTCCCTCCCTCCTCTAGCACTAGATTATATGCTTACCCATGCTTGGAGCTCTTCTTGTATCTAAGAACATTTATAAGTACAAGATGGTGAATTCCATACTACGTGTGAAAATGTTCTCATGCAGAGAATACGCACAAATCTGTGCACAATAACGGCAGAGAAAAGCAAAAAACAGATTCCTGAAAATTTAGGAGCTATAATGAGAATTGCAACCTTTAAGAGGAATTTGTGTTTGAAATTTATTGAAATTTTATCATCCTACTTCTATTTTTGCCCAGTTTCCGTGTGGTTAGAGCAGAAATGCAATAAAATTGTCATTATTCTTTTTCAGATTTGGTTGTACTTTTCATTATCAATGACATATGTTAAATATTAGGAAAAAGTCAAGTTTAGACCCATTTAGTAACTACATGACTTAAAGAAACTTACATTTTTTTTAGTTACAGACATTAAATTGGATTGTCGCTATATTAAACTTTGCATGCACTGGCACTTTTCTTCCCATCTGTTGTTAGCTTACGACTTGTCCACTCTGTCATAGGTCAGTGTTCGTAATGTGTACGTGTTTCCTGGTATCCCAGCTTTGATGGAGAGGGCTTTTTCTGGGTTGGAACACCTCTTTTCTGCTTCAGGGACCACTTTTCACTCTCATGAGGTAACACCATGACTGACCATTACTATCATTTATGGATCTGACTTCTGTGTTTTTATCGATGCAGCTGAGCTAACCGAGCATAATCTTCCTAGGTGTTTGTCAATGCAGAAGAAACTGAGATTGCACCTGTGCTGACCAAACTGCAGGCCAGTTGGGGCAGAAAGGTGGCTCTTGGCTCGTATCCTGACTGGTTGGGAAACTATAGCAAAGTCAGACTGGTCCTGGACTCAGACAGCAAGGAAGAAGTGGACAAAGCAAGAGCACAGCTGGTAGATATGCTGCCCGAAGGCAGCGTGGTATCCATAGAAAAAGACCCAGTGTCAATCGCCGCTGCTGAAGTGTACAAGCTTGCCAACAACGGTAAGAAAGGGATGAAAGTGTAGCACTATGACGGCGAACTCTCTAAGTGATAAATGTTAACATGATTGTAGATATAATATTATAGCGGACTACAGAAAAGAAAACATAAATAACTCCGACAGGATGAGGCACCCGCAGTTATTTTTACTCTGAATTAGACCCAGAAAGAGACGACTTGTTAGCATTTGAGTCCATTTGCTGTAAAACATCTTCTCGCCATCCTTTTTCCACAGGCACAGCGTTGGGTGAAAAAGTTCAGTCTGCACTAAAAACAATAGAGGCTGCATTCGATCAATATTCAATGGAGCAAATCTGCGTCGGCTTCAATGGAGGCAAAGACTGCACAGCTCTACTTCATCTTTACCACGCTGCACTGAAACGGTAATGGGAGGATAAGGAATTGTTTAATGGGGACTAAACAATAGACCTGACAGATGAGGGACAAAAGGGGAGATTCAGGAAAAATATATACTACTGAGATTAGCTAAACTTGGAGAGGGCTACAAGTTTTTGGACTTGTTCTTTTTACTGTATTGGAAAGATTGACTTATTTTGCACTTATTGTGCTCCTGCTGTTTACCTTTTATGTCCCATCTATCTGCCACTCTCAGACAGTATCCAGATGGGAAAGACAAGGTCAAAGCTCTGTATATCCGAATTGTATCTCCATTTCCAGAAATGGAGAGGTTCCTCCAAGACACAACAAAAAGGTGATTAATCAGTTCATTCTAAAATGTTTTGGGGAAATTAAACTTCAGTATCAGTTAGGGAGGTGACACCTGCCCCAACTGGTACCACCAACTGGTGTTGAGGTTTTCTGGTTTAAATGGAAAGAAAAAAGTTTCCTAATTCTCTCCTTATTACAATATAGCTCATAATTCTCTAATGTGTCCTCTAAAGATATGACTTGGAGCTGATATCTGTGGAGGGCAGTATTCGTCAGGCACTAAACGAGGTGCAGGAAAGAAGACCGGAGCTGAAGGCTGTCCTGATGGGGACCAGGAGAACTGACCCTTATTCACACACACTCAAGCCCATGAGCCCCACTGATCCTGGCTGGCCAGACTACATGAGAGTCAACCCACTACTGGTAATTACAAAGGCATACAGTTTTTATTTAGTTGTTTTATTTTGCAGTATCTCTTTTTTTGTGTTCTCCATTTTTTTCACCATTTTCACCATTTTTCCCAGTGCCAGCCAAGCTGAGCTGAACATAATGTTGGAACATAGATACGTATTTGGCAACCCAAAATGGTGGCCGCTATTGGCTGGTAGATGTGAACACAACGGCATTGTCGTGCCCGTTAAAATTTCTCTTTTATTTTATTTTAATTCAAATAACATTTTTCAAGGAAATGCTGTACTTTCCTTCTGCACCTCTCTAATGTCCAATGGAGGTGGTATTATTATTATTATTCTTTTTTTTTTTTTTCAAATATAGCTTTTTATTAAATTGTTCCATATTCAACCTTTAACATCACCATGACTGATGATTCTAAGGGGTTATATGAGACCACATTAAACATACAAAGTTACTTGCAAGAAACATTTGGCAAAATAAACTTTTCATACTGCGTTTGCATGTTTCATCAACATGGACAGGCTAATAATCCCCTTTTCTTTCTTTTTCCCTTTTTTTTATAAATGCAAATTAAAGATGTTAAAAATATTTTCTGTGTGCATGGTACATGAGAGGTTTTTTTTTAAAAAACTTTATTTGTGTTCAAAGTTTTTTCTTAAACAAACAAAAATACAAACAATACAAATAAATACAAACAAGGTGGGGTAATGAAGAAGTGTCAGGTACATGAGAGGTTTTGAGGAGGAATCGGTGACATATTATTTTGCATATAGCCATTATTACTCTGTGTAATGTGTAAGTAGCCCTGCTTCTTAAAAATATAAATGTAATATATTTGTATTTAAGAGAAACTGAGATATTTTAGAGAATGATGCAACCTCCAGAGCTTTGGTCTTAACAAGAATCACATAAATATCTGGAGGCAAGTAGAAATCTGTTAGTTGTTAAATTGGAAATGTTTCTAACTACAAATGTAATTTCTGTTACTGTACCACCTGCATTTTGATATACAATCTAGTCCCCCTACACACATATACACGGTGCACCTGTACAATATTAACATTGGTTTCTAATGCAGCACCAACACAACATGGAAACAAAAATTAACCGATGGATATTAACATTGAAAGCTTCACAGAACATATAGAGCTGTATTACTGTTACACTAAAATTTGTTACCCTGTGTAGATTCTGATTATGAGACTATTTTGTATGTAATCTCATCCATTGTTGCTCTTCCATGTGTTCAGCCTACTTTACTGAATAGAAAGTGTCACCTGCTATTTTTGTTGCTGACCTCATTTAAGACACTTTGTATAACCCTTTATCACAAATGCATCTGAAACCTCTCCACAGAGGATCACTTTCCTTAGAATGAACACATGAATGTGAGAGGGTCAGTTGCAAGCTGGCTGAGTTTCATGTTTTCGTATGCTCCACAGGATTGGACCTATCATGACATCTGGTCATTCTTGAGGACATTGCATGTGCCCTACTGTATCCTCTATGACAAAGGGTAAGAATGTGGTCATATCCTATTTCCTTTTTCCTTGTTTATATAGTTCTGAACAGCATGATAGAAAATGTTCTTAGATGACTTTTTTGTCCACTTGCAGGTACACTTCACTCGGCAGTATGGACAACACCGTCAGGAATACGGCCCTCAAGACGGTGGATGAGAGAGGGGTGATGCGGTATAAGCCAGCCTACCTCCTGGAGAATGAGGAAGAGGAGCGAAACTGCCGTGCCTGATGCCGTCTCTGTTCTTGGCACATTACCTGTTGCTCATAGAGCTTTTTTTAATGTCATATGTCAGATTACCATCCACATTTAACCCATAGCGGTGGCAATTTGTTTGATCTTGTATTTACAAAAGACTCGCCATGTCTGACATGGACGCAACTGCCCAGAAAGTGTCTTCCTCGGGAATCGGCTGAGCTGTTGAATAAAACATCAGTCTGTGTGTGTATATTTTTGCTATTGTCATGTTACTTTAAGAGGGAACTCGCATACAGATGGCAAGTTGCCGGATTTTCAATGCATCTCTTGGCTTCTTTTATTCATGAACCCATTTGTCTTGTTTCAGAATCAAGTAATGTACTCAGAGAGACTGCTGCCATCAAAGTTTATTAGTAAATAATACCAGGAGGTGTAAAGGTGAGAAAATACTGTTTTAGAAACTCAGCACTTGCATGAAGGGATGCTGAAGGTCACCCAGCTGATATTAATCTGTGTCTTGGTGAATATCCAGAGACTCCAGCCTGTTTAACCGATTTTCTCTCCATCTCTCCCTGACATGTTGTAGTTCTCCATGTGGACCTCACGGGCGCGTTGTTCTCACGTTTTCCATTTTGCGCCGGTGATTACAATAAATTACCTTCTCTGTTTCCAGACATGATTGAATCCAGGCTCATCGATCCGCGCGCTCCCTCTCCCCGCCTGGAGATTAGTCAACGCGGCGCGGCGACGATCGATACCGGCCGATCTAATAAAGCGGGTCGCTTACGAGGCCACCGCGGGGCTGCACACACTGTTACACCAGCAATTACCACTTCTGGGCCGCCCCACATACTCCCTAACTTATCTGTCCTAGCTTCACGGCTTGCTTGATTTATTAATAATAACAGTAATAAAAGAGGCAATGAACAGAGGCTTCATAATCACAGCAGCAATGTAATGGTGTGTGTTTTAGTGGTGCGACAAACGCACCGGGACATTGTCTGGAATGATGAATGAAAATTATGTTATAGACTTTAAAATGTGCCTGCCGATCATGATTTGAACTTTAGCCGTCTTGCAAATTAGAAATGAGCAATTAGAGGAAGCCTTTTTGTGTTTTCTGAGTTTAATGTTAAATGAATAAGTGCAAGATGACGTTTGTTATAAATTATGATTGCTTGTAGCTATACCTTGTGTTTTATGTTTTCCGTTTTTAGTTTATAGCCAACTTATCTCCAGGTTCAAATGAACTGGGTTTTTTGTTTAAAAAAAACGATATAGCTTATTATATCCAGTTACATGAAATCATGTTAGCTCATGAATAATAAATTAAGTTTGAATTGATGGTCCACTATGTCAGCTATAAACTGTATAAAGTCATAGTGATCAGCAGGAGTCCAACATACATCCTCCATATATTCAGTCATTTTGACCTTATGTCAATCTGACCCCATTATTTTTAAGTAATAGCTAATTTTTGGTTGTCTCTAGCGTCACATCTTTGTAGATTTATGTGTGCAAAATGTTGCATATAAATCAAAGATCTCAACTTGAGATGATAGAGTTCAATTTCAGCTTTTACAGCTGACCGTATTTACCTAAAAGATTTTGAGTTGCTAAGCAGTAGGACTAATATTTTTTTCTGTCTTCTGCAAGTTGCCGTTTTGTCTCTTCTGTACATTTCTTGTATCATTCTCAGCATTTCTCTAAATGAACAGGCTCACAATTTTTCTTCATAGGAGATCACATTTAAGATAGAGGTGTATTAAGCGGTTGGAACCCTACTGCTGCACAGTGGTTATATCTGTTGCCTCACACCATGAAAGCTGGCTGGGACCTTTCTGTGTAGAGCTTGCATGTTCTCCTCATCATGCATATATGGACACTCTTCAGGTACTCTGGCTTCCTCACATAATCAAAAAGCATGCGTATTTGGTTAATTTGTGTTTCTAAATAATTTTTAGGAGTGTATGTGAGTGGTTCTGTTGTGGATGCTGACCTGTCTAGGATGTACTGTACCCCGCCTCTTGCTGATAGCTGGAACCCTGAATTGGGATAAGTGGATAGAGGAAATTAATTGATGGAGCTCTACTGTGTATGTTCTATTAAAAAGAAAATAAACCTTTGAACTTCCATGTGGATTCAGTTAATGTAAATGTAAAATTTACCACAAAAAGATGCACGGTTTTCTTACAAAATAGTTGTACTGTGGATGATGATATTTAATAAATCATTACATTAGTCTGTTCTTTTCAATCCGTCTCTGTCATTGTGAGCCTGTGGTTCATTACATGACCATTGATTTCATCAGAGGCTCTTGTTCGTTGCCTTTTACCTCTTTGTCTCTGTACCACTGTCAAGCATTATCACAATTCTTTGTCCTATGCCTTGAACGTGTATCTAGCTGCTGTACAGGGTTTTCATCTGTCCTCAAACCTATTAGGCATTGTGATGTGGATACACTTCATATAATTGAACAACAATTTCTCTTTACCTAAGGCCATATTTTTTTAAATATATTTTTATCCCATGTTTTTTTCCATTTTTCCACCCGGTTCTCCTACCTAAGTACAGTCCTGCATTGCTTTTCTTCTGCCAACCCCGGGAAGGCCCTGCACTGAAGCTCAAGCCTCCTTCTTTGCTTGAGGAGTGAGCAGGCCCTTCTTTTCACCCGACGGGGCTGGACGTAGCGCATGGAAGGATCATGTTATTCCAGCCCAGGGTGTGGTTGCCGATGATGTGGACAAACAAACACACCCTCAGCACCCACAGCGTCCCCGGCAGGAATCGAACCTTCGGACCTTCTAGATGTGAGGTGAGCTGCGCTACCAACTGCTCCACCGAGGAGGCTAAATTTAATCATGGATGCACTGCAGGTGTAAGAGTCTATTAACGGGAAGGTCGGTGGTTCGATTCCAGGCTTCCCCTAGTTACATGCTGAAGTGTCCTTGAGCAAAACACTGAACCCCACACTGCCTCCTGATGTGCCTATCG
Source organism: Atherina boyeri (assembly GCA_029874935.1). Taxonomy (NCBI): domain Eukaryota; kingdom Metazoa; phylum Chordata; class Actinopteri; order Atheriniformes; family Atherinidae; genus Atherina; species Atherina boyeri. The sequence goes on along the minus strand of JAPMNP010692282.1, from coordinate 3,189 downwards.
TGGTGTGAATTTGGGATTGTGACAGGTAGAGTAAAGCGCTTTGAATATATATATATATATATAATATATAAATGTAATATATAAATGCAGTCCATTTACCATTTACACTTGTTTTGCTTCCACATCCTCCCATTTTGCAATCCTTGTCGTCCTATTTCTTCCAGATTTAGACCCATTATTTCCTGATCACTATTTTTTCCAGAAACCTGGACCCTATCTTTAAAATACACAGAACATGGTTGTGTGTTGATATGTTTTTCAAGGGTAATTAGAGAAGCAGACCTGTAAAGTTTGAGTGAAATGAAACATTTTTTTTATGATTGTTTGCAGGGATTTTCTATTGCTTACATGAATTGCACAATATGATATAGAGGTTGGACCCATAGTTTGGAGCATTTTAGCTCTGTTCTGAGGAACATATCAGTACAACAGAAAAAACTGCGTAACTTAGACTGATTACCATAAGGGTTTGAATGTAGCACTTCTGATGATGCCATTTTTCAATCACAGGTAAAGTCACAACATATGTTTTGATATTCATATGAGATATTTCTGAAGTTTGTGACTGCTTACTTTTTAATTGTTTTCCTGTGTCATCTTCAACTTTAAATTTTTGTCTTTATTTTGAATTTCAAAATGGTGTTGTTGAAGACAAACTCAGAAGAATTTGAGTTAGTTACTGCAGGAAATGAGTTCCAACTGCAAGGAGTCTAAAATATTTTGGATGCAAGTTCCTTTTTCAGTGTAGATCCATTTCATGAAAAAAAACAGGATTTATTACCTGCAAGTTAAACATTCCTATATTTTGATAAAACAACATTTCTATAATCTGAAATCATATAGAACAAGTAGAAATATAAAGTGGCTACCCCCCTCTGTCTTGCATATATTTAAACTTAATTGGTTCTCCAAAGGCAGCTTTAGGTCAGCTGGTGGAAGTGTTGTAGCAGCCACTTAAGGTGATGTGAGGATAAGAAGCTAATCTAGCTGTACTCTCAACACACTCGTGTTTCTTTCCACATCTCCCAGGAGGAACTGACTTATAAAAGAATCCACAGAGCTAACAATGTCTGTGATTTGGACTCAGCATGACTTAAAATTGCACTTGGCGTGACTTTGTGCAAAAACTTGTGTCAAACTTTGATATTGAAGTGAACTATCCATCAGATGCGACTGACTGTGAAGCTTTTCTCTAAAGGAATGTGTTCTTAATCCAATTCTTCAGCATTTCCTGCGGTTTAAAACGAGACTTGAAGTACCATGAGACAGCAATTCAGGCGATGTCCTAGGAGCGATGCTTAACACAGAGGATGAATAGATGCTCCGTTGTCAAAAAGCATCTGGAGAGAAGGGAGACCTTTGAGTCTATGCAAATTACCACTCCATCTGCATGTAAAGCAAACCGACCAGAACACGGGAAATAGGATGTTCAGTATCAAAGTTTCGCACATTAAAAGTGGATGAAAGTAAGAAAGAAAGAAAGAAAGAGGGAGGGATTGGGAGGGGGAATAAGGCGGGACCTCGCTTTGCTTTCCTGCAATGTGAAGTGTGACTGACTTAGCTCATTTGTGCCTGGTTTTGGTGTGTTCAAATAAAAGCCGGTTTCATAATCCTAAATTTGTCACAGCTCTCAGTCCAGTACCCAGAACCAAGACCCCCTGCTCATATTCACACACATGGGATGCATCCAGAAATGCCTTTCATTCAGAAGACTGGCTTTAATGTAAAGGGCCAGCGTCTGTGAAGCTTCAGGCAGCATGCTGAAAACTGATGAGAAAGATTCTGCACAGTTCAACTCAGCTGGAGCTCATTTGCACTCAATAGCCATAACTTAAACATGGGCTGAGATGTTTAACACTAGAAAGTCCTGTTTTATAGATTAGAACTGGATTCTGAACATTATGAAAACCCTTCTATTCATTTTAACGACCAATTTTAGGTATCAGTGGATAGAAATTATTCCATATCTGTAAAGGAAAACATATTCATCTGTTTAACTGGTGATGGAAAACCTATGTTGTTCATTCATCACGTATGAAAAGTTTGTGTGTCCAGGCTACTCTGTAAATCCTCTTTGAAACAGCACCTGGAGATTAAATGTGAAAAAGTTGAATTGCTGAGTCTGACTTGTTGTGGACTGGCCTCCACCGCAAGTTCAGACCAAGAGCAGAATGAACTGGTCCAACAACCTCAAATTTTCATTGCAGGAGCTCTTGAAGCTGTTCGTGTCAAAGTTTATGTGACTACAATCAGAGAAAGATTACACATTTGCTCTGCATGAGAGCTACCCTGGGAGAGAGCTACCCTGGGAAAAGACTTTTGCCCTAAAAGAATTTTAGAGTAAAACCACAGTTGCTGAACATGAAGGCTAAAAAGAGCTTTGAAAAAAGTGCTCCGGGCAATTTTATTTTCTTTGCCTTTTTTTTTTTGGGCTACAATAAAGATAATTCATGGCTTTTGCATGGACATACACAGATCAAATTGGGTATCGTTTGTATTGAAAACTGGATCTAGACGATACTGTGTCCTGGCCATTGACTGTTAATATAGATGGTCCTGGCACATGAATATTGGAGACACATATACATTTAAGTCTACAACAAGTCGACAGGTTTCTAAAATACACTACCTGGCCCCCCAAAATGTTGCCATCTGGATTTTAAGGTGATCTATAAAACTTTTTCATAAAAACAGATATTTTTTAAACAATAACACACCCACAGAACGTCTAAAGGGGTGTAGAATAAATGTGGTCTAAAAATAAATATTTTGTCCAAAAACTATTATTTTATATTTTCGTACGTAAATATTTTCCTTTGGTTTCCTCGCCCTCCTCCACAGCAAGTGTCTCTCAGCCAACAGCATCAGGCCGTTGATGTCATAAGAAGTGGAGCGCACGGGATGCCAGATCGTTTGCTAATCCACATTTACTACTGTCCGCTTTTTGCGATCTAAACATGTTTTACACGGTGATTGTTGTAGTGTGTAATGGCGTCATATGGCACACTAGAAAGAATCTGATATATTACCACGTAAGACTCATCGCTTGAAATCACAGCAGACTATATAATTACGGCTTCTCCCCCGCGGACGTTCGGCAAACCTGGCAACCAGTGCAGCTGACGGTAGGAGCAAGAGCGGTTGAGTATGAAAACGCCACCTACTGACCGGGAGGAACCAAAGTTCTAT